>NMUG010011412.1:0-10640 GCA_002855965.1 Monotropa hypopitys
TGTCTCGTCTAGACGAACACAGATCTGCCCTCAAAACTTCCGCCCGACCACTTATCGTTCCGACGAACGGCTCGCCTCCGCTGTTATTCAAAGCACTATTCCGGCCACCTCCGGCCTCCTCCGGCGATGGGGCTTGTACGGCTTGGATCGTCTCCTCCAAACGAATCTCCTGGTGTGATCAGAAAATTTTTTCAACGAAGTTGAAAACCAGCGAACACGAACAGTGAGGACAGAGATGAAGTTTTCCGTCAACTCCAACGACGAACCTGGCTCTGATACCAGTTTGTTGCGGATCCGTCGAGTTGCGCACACAATATGAGGAAAACGAACTTGTATATATCAACAATCGAATACACAATACAAAAAAAAACCTCCCAAGAGAGGAGGAGAACACTAAATCTCTCAGTACTCACTCTCTAAAAGCACACACTGTTCCCACACACACTTTCACCCTACACATACACACACATATATATAGAGGGAAAAAACAAAGGGGAACAAAAAATAACCCTAGTGGGCCTATTGGGCCACACATGGGAGAAACCAACAGGTGCTTCGCACTATTACCATCGAAGCCGGTGGAGTTATGCTCCAATGTACCTATATCCGGGCTTGGGCTTGGGCTCGAGCTCGAGTCCGGGTCACGGGTCTCGGGTCTCGGGACAGTGGGTTGTGTAGGCGTGTTGGCGTGGGCAGTGGTGCATTGTGGCTATTCGGGCTCCGGTTCAAGCTCGAGCTCGGGCTTGGGCTCGGTTCTCGGGTCTCGGGTCCAGGACAGTGGGCTGTGTAGGCGTGTTGGCGTGGGCAGTGGTGCATTGTGGCTGCTTTAGTGGCGCACTTTGCACTTTGGTCACGAGGCGCCATTGGGTGCCACTTTCTGTTTGCCACTTATCAGTCTCGTGGCGTCCTGTAAGGCGTACACTTGATAGATGACTCGAGGGTGCGGAACCATCCAAAAGGTATGAATCACAACCATTGATTGCGAATGGTCACAAACGAATCCAAAGGGTGATTCAAATCCTTTAGTCGCGAAAGGTCATGATTGAAGAGGTGCATTGAATCAGCACCTAGCTCTTCAAAAGGGTATGTGTTGGATATATACACATGATGGCTACACGGGTTAAGATAGAAAAACCAAACACTCATTCTACCATCTAGATGTACATCATTACTTCTGTATATCTATTTACTATAGAAACAGATTACAGTGTCCAAGTGTTCTTTTTTTCAAAAGCAGATGCCCAAACTGTATTCGTAGTGCAAACACAGATAGAGACTTCATTGTATCTTCTAAGTAGATTCGTGGTAACCCGGTGTACACTATTGTGGGGCGAATATTGTTTTTAGGAAAGCGTATTCTACGTGCCTTGAAGTCTATTTGTTGTCATTTTGTCCATTAGAATTACAACATTTTCTTACAATCTAAAAACAGTATACTACCATGGCAATGTCTCTCCAAAAAGTGACACAAGACTTTGTTAAACTTGAGAGGTTTGAAGGTGGAAACTTTAGGCATTGGGAGAAGAAGATGCATTTCCTGTTGACTACTTTGAAAGTGGTATACGTTCTGACAACACCGAGTCCAGAAGAGAAGGGGGATGAGACCATGGAGCAGACTCGGGAAAGGATCAAATGGGAGAACGATGACTACATATGTCGGGGACACATCCTCAATGCCTTGTCCGATGCTTTGTTCGATGTCTATCAAAACTCAGAAATGGCAAAGGAACTTTGGGATGCACTGCATGCTAAGTATTTAACAGATGATGCTACAAGTAAGAAATTTCTTGTTAGTCAGTTTATGAATTATCGTATGGTGGACAATAAACCAGTTATTGATTAGTTACATGAGATACAACACATCTTAAATCAATTTAAAGTAAAGAACATGCATATGGATGATTCTATTGTTGTATCTTCTGTAATCGATAAATTTCCTCCAACATGGAAAGACTACAAAAAGGACCTCAAACACAAGACATAGGAACTTACCCTGGACCAATTGGCTCAACACCTTCGGGTGGAGGAAGAAACTAGAATTTAAGAGGGTAAGAATGATTCTTCTAAGGTTCATGTGGTGGAGGAAAGTTCCATCAAAGAAAGTAAGAAACACAAATTCAAAGGCAGTGAGCAGTAATTGTTTTAATTTAAATGATTATTGGGATAAGGCATTACATGACCAGTAGGTCTGACTCGGATTAGATAGGACACTGAGCAGTTTGGTGGGATTAAGGTTATGTCAATCCTTCTCATTTAATGCACCTAACCCTCTCGATGGCTATATAAACACTTCCTCCTCAGCATTCAAGTCTCACCAAACCCATCCTTCGTGCATTCAAAGCTCTAGAGAGAAACTCCACCGATAGAGAGTCTGTTACTCGACAAACCCCCAGATACTTGTCCGACCAAGAATATCCCCTCAAATAGCCTTTTGAACCCTCCAGACCACTTGTCTTCAACCTAAAAGACTTCCACTATTCGGACCATCATCCTCTGGACAGAACCCAGCTCGACCAACCACTTGGAAGACCAGGAGCTCAACTCAGGTAACTTATGGCCCTTCGATTATGATCTTTATCGTTCTTTTCTTTATTTATGTCCGGCAAGTCCACCAAAGGACTCGGTCGCACTGATTTCAGTTTGACAGACTTTTCCTTGTCTCTACCGAAGCAGTCTAGACCCTTGTGTATCAGCTCAGCAATGCCCTAGTGTTCAGCACTTAGCCAAACAGTCCGTACACCCCTCTTGACCCTTTGGCTGAACTCATTTCAGCTCGGAAAGTGTGCCCGGACCATTCCAGAACACCTCTGACCCTTTCCAGAGCATTGCCGATCTCCCACTTGCCGGAGCACTTGTGCTCGGCAGAGGGACTGTCAATTCTTTTACTATCTCGGCTCTTTGAGCTCGGTTGTATACCTAATTGCTCGGGAAATCATACCGAAGACCTTGTGACCATCCCACCAATCGTTTCGACCAATCTTACTGACAGAAGCACCATTTCCCGCACTTCCAAAGTCCACCAGAAGCCTTTGTTCGATTGTTCGGCAGACTTGTTCCCGGACCAGAGCAGCTCGGCACTAGTGAGCCAGTGCACGGCACAACCTGTTAAGTATATCCAGTAATTCCTTCGGGCACTTATGTTGTCCAGTAGCTCGACCAGTCGGTCAAGAGTAGTCTGGCCAAGTTGGTCCGGCAGCTCAACTCGGCAGAAACCATAGCAGTTCGGCAGAAAGCTTAGAATTAATCCATTGTATTTTATGGTAGATTTGTGGTGAAATTCAGGAAGAAATCAATCTAAAAAGGTGAATCTATACATGCCTTACTTACTGGCACTTTCTTTACTTGCTCACTCTGTTTTACAAATATTATTATGGCTATTGAGCCCCAAAACTTATTATGTTAAACACATTTGCAAAAGAAAAGAGAAGAGCATGTGAAATACCCCTTTTTTATATGGACAATCAATGTAGAAATGTTTTATATGATTATCAGCACGAACATGACATGGACACGGAATACGGTCATAAACAGATAAGGGTCCGGTGTTGGGGGCAAGGTCAGATACCATGCAGACAGAGATGAGATATAAGGGTGGGACCAAACCAGATGATCGTTCTGATGATATCATGCCACTATGCATATTACAGGGTAGATTTCCCTTATTCTAGTACCATGGAGGCTGTATTTGGTTTGCTTGATAGACTGGTTGACAGTCCTATATCTCGGGCAGAATGCCTAAGCAATCAGTATGCACTTATTGCAGGTTCATGTGTGAAAGATGCCGAAATCTGATATGACCTGGAGGGTCAATGACAAATACACTTGAGGCTATTGAGACACTATTACTATGATTATCTAAAATGATTTGCTTGCAGGAACGATTTGGTTGTCCATGAAACTAGTAATTTGGGCATGTATTGTATTCACTCTAGCTTTATAGCTTATGCATTTTCTAAATCCCTTTACAGGATTTGAGGAGCAGTCGATTATTCAAGTTTTTGTTATACCATGTATTAGCCCATGGGGCCCTTTAATTTAATCTTAGAATAATAATGAAATGAACTGTGGGTATCTTTCTAGTGATGCACTCTCTGGGTATTTTTACGCTTTTTGCTATTATTCAATCTAAAATTGTTCGATGAATTCCTAAACTCATTTAATAGGGTCTTTAGTGAGCTTGCTCGTTGGCCGGTCATGGATCATGTATGATTGGGTTGTGACAACAGTGCTATCAGAGCAAGAGTTTTCGGACTTCGAACAAACCCAGAGTTAATACCAAGGCACTCACGAGTTACACTTAGAAATATCTGTTAACCTTTGGAGATAGACTTATCTTAATCTGTTATATATATGTGCATATTCCTTAGTTATGTCTAGTAGCAGCAGTAGTGGTTACTCCAGCAGTGATTCTGAGGATCACCATGAGGTAGCACCGCCCGCGGTGGCATATGAGGAAGAGAAAGAAATTATTGAGGTAAATGAGGTCATTCGGGAGCAAGCTCTCTCCAATTCTGTGACTATCACCTCGGACCTTGTAGCTTGAGTTGCGATAGGATTTGAGGATGATTTAGAGCAAGAATTCTGAGCCATGATTAACTACCATTTGCGACTGTTGGAGTATGCTTATATGGTAGCGAGGGCATCCATCCAACATTGGGAGTTACGAATATCTTATAGAAGGAGCAATGAATCGCATCCTGTATGGAGATAATGATGTAGTTCAATTGGAAAATGAGGAGGTAGTGGAAGAAAAAGAAGAAAAAGAAGAAGAGGAACCAATGGAGTGGCAAAACCAAGGATGGGACCTTGATTTAGAGAACGACCCCGAGGAAGATCCCGAAGATGACCCAAGTGAGAATGAGGAGGACATCGATATAGATCGTGAGGAATGAGTTTATACACTGTATGAGTGGCCCATTGACTCCAATGATGAGTAGTTCCACGAGTCTTTATGATTATCCAGATATTTTGTCGTGTGGCCGGACACACATTCATAGTATTGCATAATCTTTGATTGGCTAGTCAAATGATTCATATCTTGTTCTAAATCCTCTATTTTCCTAAACAGAATGGTTAACACTCGAACGAACGGTCAAGGAGTCAGTCAAAGAAATGACGAAGTGGTGGAACTCCACGACATGGTTAGAATGCTAGATGGAACCGTCCATACTCAGCAAGAGATGATCCACCAGTACTTCAATCAGCCAGGACCTGTGGATGAACCACCACCAAATCATGAAGGAGAGGCATTAGTCGACCCAGTCAAGCAAGCGGCCAACATAGCAACTGTAAAGGAGTTCTTGAAGCTGAAGCCTCCTACTTTCTAAGGAGGAATGGACCCTATCAAGGCGAACGAATGGATTGCGGCCCTAGAGAAGAATTTTCGACTGTTAAGATGTTCGGATCAACAGAAGGTTGAGATTGGATCTTACCTTCTTGAAGGAGAAGCAAACAGGTGGTGGAATTTGAAGAGCATCATGGAGATGGAGATGAATTGAGAAAGATTTCTCGAGATCTTCCGTGAGAATTTTATGCTGAGAGCGATGCAAATAGCAAAGAGGATGGAGTTTGAGCACCTCAAGTAGTGGGGAGTCATGACAATAGCCGCTTATGAAACCAAGTTCACGAATCTTGCTGCATATGCCCCCTACCTAGTAGCATCGGAAGAGATGAATGCGCGATGTTTTGAGGATGGATTAAATTCGGAGATTTAGAAGGTTGTTTGACCCCTTCAGTTATCTACTTATGCGGATGTCTTAAATTGAGCCGTATTGGTGGAGCATGATATGGAGGGTACGAGGTGCTACCAAGAGAGGAAGAGGCAGAATCAGAAGCCTGGAAGAGCTGGTCTACAAAAGAAAACGAATTTTGGAGGTAGAAGAGATGATCAAAGAAGGACGGGAAACCAAGGCGGGGGAAACAAAGGTCCGGGCTCCCCCCGAAGAGACCACACAAAGTTAGGACCTCAACTTCCCGGTTTGGAAGATTGGTTCATCGAGCCCTCAAGAGGATAAGTCTAATGCTGGTGACTTCCTCCGTAGGGTGGTACCCCTAGTATGTTTTGGTTGTGGTCAGGAGGGCCATTATAGGAAGGATTGTCCAAGGCCAGCGACGGGAGCAAATGTCATACTTGTGGGAGCACCAAGGATCAACCAGAAAGACAACCGTAACCAAAGGCAGGGAAGAGCTTTCGCTCTAGTCCCCGGAAATCCCAAAAATGATGAAGTCGTAGTGGCAGGTAGAATTCTTGTGTGTGAAATTCTTACTTATGCCTTATTCGATTCAGGTTCTACTCACTCTTTCATCTCAAAATCTCACTCTCAGAAAATCGATAAGATTCGCGAACCTTTGGATTACGACTTGCTCGTATCCCAACCCATGAGCAAGAGAGTTGTGTGTTCGTCTATTTTTAGAAGTTGTGATATTTCTATGAATAGAGCACGTACCCTGGTCGACTTAATCCCTCTAGTCATGTCTCATTTTGATGCTATTATTGGAATAGATTGGTTATCCCAATTTAAGGCCAAGATAGATTGCGCAGAGAAGTGTATAATCTTTTTAGGACTCGAAGAAGAAGCCAAGCTCGAAGGATAAGGAGTCACTTCACCCCCATGTTTTGTATCTATGGCACACGCTCGTTGACTCTTGCAGAAGGGATGCCGAGGTTATCTTTGCAGCATGTTATCCATAGCACCAAGTACTCGTTCAGTGTTCGATATCCCAGTAGTTCATAATTTTCCTGAAGTTTTCCTTGAAGATTTGCCAGGAATGCCTATTGATCGAGAGGTGGAGTTCAGTATCGAGACTATTCCAGGAAGCCAACCAATTTCCAAAGCACCGTACCGAATAGCACTTGCAGAATTGAAGGAACTGAAGGCACAACTTCAAGAGTTGTTTGATAAAGACTTCATCTGGCCTAGCTCATCGCCATGGGGAGCACTTGTATTGCTTGTCAAGAAGAAGGATGAAACAATGCGACTCTGTATCGACTATCGGGAGCTAAATAAAGTCAACATCAAGAACAAGTATTCATTGCCGCAAATCGACGATCTATTTGATCAGCTACAAGGAGCCAAGGTATTCTCAAAGATCGATCTCCGCTCGGGGTATCACCATCTCAAAGTCAAGACAAAAAATGCGGAAAAGACAGGTTTTCGCACAAGGTATGGGCATTTCAAATTCTTAGTTATGCCATTCGGCATGATCAACGCACATGCAACATTTATAGACCTGATGAACTGGATCTTCATCGACTATCTCGACGACTTCATGATCGTGTTAATTGACGACATCCTCATCTACTCCAAGAATGAAGAACAGCACACAGAGCACCTATCAATCATTTTGTATACTTTGAAGGAGAGAAAGCTTTATGCCAAATTTAGCAAATGTGAGTTCTGGCTCACAGAGATTCAATTCCTTGGGCACATTATCGACGAACACGGAAGCAATCCAAGACTAGCCTAAACTGACCTCAGTAACAGAAGTTCGTAGTTTTCTTAGACTCGTCGGCTATTATAGAAGATTTATCAAGGATTTTTCGAAGATTGCAACCCCGATGATGGAGCTGACGAAGAAGGGAGAACCTTTTGACTAGACATAAAGAAGAGAAGAATGCTTCCAAGAGCTGAAGAAGCGACTCACGACAACACCTGTTCTCATACTACCCCAGGAAGAAGAAGACTTCGAAGTCTACATCGATGCTTCCCTTAGAGGACTCAGATGTGTTCTAATGCAGCAAGGCCAAGTTATCACTTATGGCTCCCGATAGCTGAAGCCCTACGAGAAGAACTACTCCACCCACGATTTGGAACTTGCCGTAGTAGTTTTTGCCTTGAAGATTTGGCATCATTATCTCTATGGAATCACCTGCAACCTATTCACTGACCATCAGAGTTTGAAGTACCTCTTCACCCAGAAGGAGCTGAACCTAAGGCAGCAAAGATGGCTGGAGCTAATGAAGGATTATGATTTTAACATTCAGTATCACCTCGGGAAAGCCAACACAGTTGCGGACACCTTAAGCAGGAAGGGAAAGGAGGAGCTTAATCATCCACATCTCAACTCCATCATCGCAGAACATATCATCTTGGAGGAAACCAAGTTGAAGCAAGGAAGCAACCCAAAGCTCGTAAAGATCAGCAAAAATAATGGAAGCAATTCAGAAAGCGAATTCACTCTTGTAGATAGAATCCTCCAATTTCAGAATCGACTATGCATCCCCAGCGAGCAGAAGATCATGGACGATGACCACCACTCAAAGTTCACGATTCATGTGAGACCCCGGTCCTAGAAAATATTAACTAAAAATATTTATTTATGCAAATATAAATTTTTGGGAATTTTTGTAGAATTTGTGATATTTAATTAAGCCTTGAAATCATGAAATATAGAGAAAGAATTAAATCGGGGGCCTTAGTGAAAGAAAAGAAAGTTTAGGAGCTCAATTGGAACTTTTGTCGAATAGTTAGGGGTTCGGCTGAGCTGTTGCCGAGATCAATAGGTATCCAACCTAGAGGTCCGGCCACGTAGGGTTCGGCACCTCAGCTGATTACTTGGCAGTCCGTCCAGGTCAGCTCAAACGTGGCTGTGCGGCCATAAGGGTAGTCCATCTGGACAGCCATCTGTCAGATGGAGACAAGTTCTGAGTGGGCTGATGTCACGATCCATATCGGCAGATGAGCCAAAATGTGCGGCTGGTAGGCTGAGGTCAGCAGACTAAGAGCCAAGGCTGGGCGGCCGGTGGGGCCTACTTTTTGTGAGTGGCGCCGTTGGGTTGTCTGCCACCGTCCGAATCATTATTCTTTTCTCAAACTCTATAAATACCGAACCATTTCACTTCATTTTCGTTACAACTCCAAGAACACCCAGACTCTCTGTTTCTCTCTCTAGAAAGATTGGCCGAAGCCATTGTTGTTCGGCTGAGCTCTGAACTCTTATTCCAAGAGCTCGGCAGCACAGTTTTTCTCATCCTTAATGCTCGGGAAATCATCTGCCGTGCAAACCACATCAAAATTATTGTTCGGCAAGTCTTCACCGTACAACAAAGCCTTCAGAAGCATTGTTTGGGCTCCGGTCAGATTCTATTCAGCTCGGCAAATCACATTCAGACTTTCAGACGATCACTTTCACTTCGACAAAGATTCCTTTCAGTTCGGCAAGACCTTGGTTGCATCAGAACCTGTTCGGCAATACACTTTTAGCTTTGATTATCTTTTCCTTCGGCAATTCAGGATTCGGCCAAAGGTATAAAACTTCACTTATTGTTTTATGTTCGGCAAAGGCCCTAGGAACCTAATTATTGTTCGGCAGACTTAAATCCAAGTCTAGCCTTTGTGAATTCAGTTCGGCAAAGTCTTCCCGTACACTATTGTTATCGCTCACATCCGCAGCTGATCAGCTCGGCAGAGTTATGATCGGCCAAGTTATTTAAATCGTTATTTCTGCTCGGCAAAGCTAGCATTCGGCTAAGCTTATGACCAGATCATTATTTTAGTTCGGCCAAGTCACTTATCAGTCCGTCTGTACTTCTTTGCACATGTTGATTTATCGATCGTCATTTTGACCGAAGCAGATTGTGCTCGGCAGAAGTCAGCCGTTCTTTGACTTCATCAGCTCGGCAACAACTCTGGTTGTTCGGGAGAGTATCCCAAGATCTCTTAAACAATTCTTCGGTTATTTTCGACTTATAACTAACTTGAAATCCAACTTCATAAATTGTACATTTAACTTTGATCAAAATGATGTCCGGACCGTAGCATGACAGTTCAGCAAACTAGTCAGTCGGCTGTATTTCAGTTCGGCAGTTGCCCGATCAACCCAGGTCGGTTCAGTCGAGCCGGTTAAGAGGGTTGGTACTATTAGAAAGGCTTTCAACTCCTTGGAAGAGCTAACCAAGGTTTTGTTTAGATCTGCCTGATCCTTGGCAGCTCGGCAACCGAGCCTCCGGCTAATTTATGCCTTAAGCAGTCACTCTTTTGTCAGACCAGTAGTGTTCGGCCTATAAGCCTTCGACTAAACTTAAGCATTCGGCCAGGCTTAGTTTAGTTTCTGCCAAAGTTAGGCAGCTCGGCAAGGAGTTATCCGGTCAGACTGAGATCTAGACATAAGTCTCCGGCAGACTTTAAGTCTCGGGAATTCCTATTCAGGTGAATCTCTATATACTACTCAACTCGTACCTTTTCAAGTGCAATTCCTTCGAAAAATATACTTGTGGTTATTAAGCCAAAATAATATGATTTCCAAGAGGATTTTGAAATATGGATTATGCACAAATTCTTGTTTACACATGGATAAACAAATTTAAATATTGATCAATACACTAATTCAATCCACACGACAAGGATTTATAAAGAAATAAAAAGTAAAGGAAATTGAAATGGAGATGAAGCAGAAATGAGGCGCTCATATGACAAAAGCACGGATATGAGCCTATTATTGATATGCTTATATGATAGAAGCATAAGGCCTAGAAATGCTTATACGACAAAAGCATAAGGCATGATGTTCAGAAATACTTATACGACACAAGCATGATAATGTTTTGTACTTACACTTATACGACACAAGCGAAGTTATGAAAGTATAATGATGAATGTTCATACGACAGGGGCAAAATGACGAAATAATGAAATGGCAAG
>NMUG010011413.1:0-10637 GCA_002855965.1 Monotropa hypopitys
AGAATCAAAATAAGTTACATCTGAGAGAGTTTACGATGAAGAATATTGTGTTTTTATGTTTTTTAATAATATTGATGCTTTGTAGTTTGAATTATTGTTTTTTCTAGTATTCTTGTATTTGGTTGAAGACTATGCTTTGGTCTATGATAAGAAGGAATATTATATATTTTATGTTAATAAATAAATAATAAATAATATAAAACACCCAGGCCTCTGTCTAGGCCCTTATGTGCTCGGCCCTCTCGACTGCATAGCGCCTAGCGTCTTTTAGGTCATTGATTATAGATCTTTGCATGATTTTCATTGACTTAGAAAAAGTCTACGATAAGGTGTCGAGACATTATATGGTGTGTTTTGCAGAGGAAGGAGGTGACAAATAGTATATTTATGTGATTAAGGACATGTATAAGGGCATGGTTGCTACCATTAGACCCTTGATAAGAAAAAATGCGAATTTTCAATCACAGTAGGATAATGTAACTATTTGCCTACCTATTTGCCTTGGTTATGGATGATTTAACTAGATACATTTAGGATAATGTAACATGGTGTATGATGTTGCAGATGATATTGTATTAGTAGATGAAACAACAAATGACATTAATGTTAAGCTGGAAATCTAGAGAGAAGCATTGGAGTCCAAGGGTTTTAGGATCAGTAGGAGTAAAATGGAGTATACAGAATGTAAGTTTAGTGACACCCAGAATGCTAGTGTTGATAAAGTAACCCTCCAAAATCAAGAGTTACCAAGAAACGATCGTTTTAAATACTTGATCTCAATTGTTAGTAAGGATGAAAAAATTGCAGAGGATGTAACACATAGAATACAATAATGGATGAAGTGGCGAAGTGCTTCAAGAGTGTTGTGCGATCACAGAATACCCGAAAAGTTGAAGAGAAAATTTTACCGCACTTAAGCCCAATCATGTTATATAGCACAAAGGGCTGGACCATTAAGAAACAACATTCAAGTAAGTTTAGTGTTGCCGAAATGAGAATACTGAGGTGGATGTGCGGTAAGACTACGAGAATTAGGAACGAAATATTCGTGGAATGTTACACGTGACTTCGATATAAGACAAGATGAGAGAACATATTAAGTTGGTTTGGACATGTCTGTTGTAGATCGAATGTTGCAGTAGTTAGGAAGAGTGACCTGATTTCAGTAGATGACTAAGGGGAGTGAAAGACCAAATTGACCTTAGAAGCAATAATTAGAAGAGACTTAGTTTTTTGTGTGTGCATATTATAGAACATGATGCTCTTAACAGAACTCCATGGAAAAGACGAATTAATGTAGTCGACCCCAGTTAATTGGGACTTAAGGCTCTGTTTGGTTTGGTGGTCTCATAGTTTTACTTAACTAAGTTTTTTGATTGGGTGTGTTATTCAAGGTGATGGGGAGGGATCATGTAACGACTTGAAATCTAAAATGTTTTTTCGGAAATTTTTTGAAGTTTGAAATTATATTTAAGTCATTTATATTGTTGCTCATGGAATTAATAATAGAGATTGTTTAAATTTGAGTCGGGGTGATGTGTTGTATGAATTTTCGGAAGTATTTAAAAACAATTGAGAATTTTGAATGTTTTTGGTATTGGTCTGTTGATTCGGGGATTTGGGTGCCTTTCTACCGATATAGAGTGCCCCTATATTGATATAGAGTTCTGTTTTTTAAGTGTGCAATGTGCCCCTTTATCGATAGAGGATGTGTGTGCATCGATAGAGAGGTAGGATGAGTCTCTCTACCCATATTGTCTATCGATACATAGGTGTGTGCCTCTCTACCGATAAAGAGTGTCTCTCTATCGATAGAGAGGGGTTCAGTTCAATTGTTGTCTCTCTATATCGATATAGTGATGTGTGCCTGTCGATAGAGGGAAGTCTTTCCTTGTTATGCTTTAACTCTCTACCGATAGAGGAATTTTTTGCTTATCGATAGAGGAGGATAGAGTCTCTTTTCCGATAGAGGTGAATTTCTCTATCGGTAGAGGTGCCTTTTATGCATAACCCGAACTGTTGTCTGCTCATTAAGGGCATTTTCATCCAATCTCATTAAGGGCATTTTCATCCAATCTCATTAAGGGTATTTTCATTCAATCCATGTATCACATATTTATAGTACCTTAGGGAATGTCTAAACCCCATTCCCCCCCCTCCCTCCCTCACTTCTTAGAGCGCCTCTCCTACCTCATTCTCAGAGCGCCTCTCTCTCTACAGAACTCTCACTTTCTTCAAGATTTGGAGCACCCGTCTTCACAAAACTCGTAGATTGGCCCAAGGAGAGCAACATACTCAAGTTCATCCTCAATTCGAGTTTGGGAAGTTTCGACTATTGCTCAAAACCCTCCAAGGTAGGATTGTCTCTACCTTTCCTATATATGATTGTGCTAAATGAGTTCTCATGAAGGTTTCATAACCGTATTCATGGGTTTTGAGATTCTTGAACCATATTCCTTTTGTTCTAAAGCCACGCGTGGGGTCATGTGTATCTAACCTATCTTGGGATATTTTTGTGCTAAATCATCATACATGGAGTGTCATTTTGATTTCATAAAAATCTCAAAATGTAAGAAACCTAGGGTTTGGTCTCGATTCTAAAATTTGTGCTTTCGAACGTATTGATTGATTAACATTAAATTGAATATGGAAGCATGAAATTGAGGGTTAAAATAACATCTTGAAAGAATTGGATATTTGGATCATAGTTGAGAAATTAGGACTTTTTAGTCCATAAATTGATTCATATCGATTTGAGTACGAAATCATGAAATTGAATCGTTTAGAGATGTTTTGGTGTGATTGGAAATAGGGGTTAAGTTTTGAGCATCAATTGTGAAGATTGGTAAGGAAAGTTTAATAATAATAATGAATTAGTTGTTGGGCATGACTAGGAAGAAGTTTTTTCTAATGTGGGTATGTTGTTAAATTCAATGACAAATAATAAAAGAATGGTCATGATGAGAATTTTCTAATAAAGCATTTCATGCTTTCAATGTTGACTTGATAATGATGAATAAAAAAGCAATCCGTGCTTGAAATGTTGGGTTGTGAACTAATTGAGTTTCTTGTTACTATTGGAAAATTTGTTCTCTGGGTGGATATCATTTAAGGCATTGATCAATGGTGGCTACTGGGCCCTCCCGACTTGTCGGGGAAACCGATGAATTATACGTGTGGTTAGCCTATAGGTGACCCACCGCAGAAATGAACTCAATTAATTTATATTGGAAAGTCCTTAATTTTGTTAAGGCAAATGATTTTGGAAAGTTTCTTAAGTTCGTTAAGGCAAAAGTTTTGGATAAACCTTAATTTTGTTAAGGCATGTGTTGTAAAGAAAATCTTAATTTCGTTAAGGCGTGTGTTATGTAAAGAAAACCTTGACTTCGTCAAGTCATAACATGTGGATAACCCTTAATGTCATTAAGGTGTGTGTTGTGTTGGGAAGCCCTTAATATCGCTAAAGAGTATTTTGGGATGAGTAAGATTTTAATTCTGTTGAGGTACGCATGAGTAGTTGAGTCCTTAAGCTCATTAAGACAAGTAAAAAAGGAATACAACTTTAATGTCGTTAAAGTGTGTCAAATTGGTTATTGTTGTGGAGCAATTCCTTAATTTAGTTAAGGTCCATGAAACTAGTAGGTGGTGTTGAAAATGGAAAGTAATGGAATCCGTTGAGCATATTGTTGCATTCATTCTATTATTCCACAACACTTGCACATTTGCATCTCATTCATATATAATATTAGATCGTTAAGGCAAGTAAAAAAGTGATACAACTTTAATGTCGTTAAAGTGTGTCAAATTGGTTATTGTTGTGGAGCAATTCCTTAATTTAGTTAAGGTCCATAAAACTAGTAGGTGGTGTTGAAAATGGAAAGTAATGGAATCAGTTGAGCATATTGTTGCATTCATTCTAGGATTCCACGACATTTCCACATTTGCATCTCATTCATTTATAGTATTAGATAGAGGTTTTCTACTGAACAGGTGGTTTGCTCAGACAATCATTTTTAGGTACCGAGACCCAGACATCAATGGAGTTCATGACAATGTATTCATGAAGATTGAGGGTTATCATTCCTCGTTGTTTTGGCTATTTCATTGTGGAATATTGTAACCCCTTTATTTGATGTTGGGAAAGATAATGAAATCATTATATTAATGACACATGTTTTTAAACTTCTACAATTTGATTGAGATTGGATAATTTTATTTAAACTTCATGTGGTGAATGACACATTCCATTTATATTGGGATATTATGGTGGATGGAAGTTATTTAATTTATGAGAAATATTCAAAAAAAATTATGTTTGAAAATCCGGGACGTGACAGATTGTGTCACAATCTTTGTCCGCTATTGGTCATTTAGTGATTTCCCTTGACTCGGTTCTATAATTTGCAGTTCTTTTCTAGTTCCTAAATCCTCCTTTGAGCTTCAATGCATACCATTTTACAGAGTTGCTTTTCGATATACTGTTTTTTATTTCATAACTGTCTAATACTTACAGATAATTAGTAGGCAATATTTCTACCATTTTGTACAAAATGTTCCTTTGGAATTTTTTTTCCGTATTTGTACAGAAGACTAATCCTCTACCAAATTTGTTTATTTCATATTCAATTGCAATTTTTTATTTTATAGTTTGGTTATTCTTCCTCATTGATATTTGTGTCAAAAACGCTCACATTGATTGTTTGTACTATTGTTAGTCAGTGCCTGCGTAACTTTGTTTCGGTAGGCCCATTTTGCTTGGATAAAATTGCTTATTGGATTTTGTGTATGCATTATCTTTTCAGTTGACTGGAAATGCCAAGTCATCATGGTCGTCCTCACATTTCGGTAATAAATGGGCAAGTTTGACAAGGCCATTTAGGTACCTCAGATTAGATTCTCTTCAGATTTGTTTGAGCATGTTTATTTTTTTTGCCTCTGACAAATTTTTTAAACCAGTTCAAAGCCTGTTGGAAATGATGTTATTGGGATCGATTTGGGCACAACAAACTCGTGTGTTTCCGTAATGGAGGGCAAGGTCAGATCATTTTTTTTCTCAGTATTTATCTTATTTGGTTGGAGGCATTGAGGCAAGGTTTGAAAGCTGATTGGTGATTACACATGGATATTTTCTGCAGACTCCCAAAGTGATTGAAAATTCTGAGGGATCTCGCACCACACCATCAGTTGTTGCCTTTAACCAAAAGGGAGAGCTACTTGTGGGTACGCCTGCCAAACGTCAAGCTGTGACCAACCCAACAAATACCGTATTTGGGACAAAACGTCTCATCGGAAGGCGTTTTGATGACTCCCAAACACAGAAAGAAATGAAAATGGTTCCTTACAAGATAGTCAAAGCTCCTAATGGAGATGCTTGGGTTGAAGTCAACGGCCAGCAATATTCTCCTAGCCAAATTGGAGCATTCATTCTGACCAAGATGAAAGAAACCGCAGAATCGTATCTTGGAAAGACAGTCACCAAAGCTGTTATCACTGTACCGGCCTATTTCAATGACGCGCAGAGACAAGCAACGAAGGATGCTGGGCGAATTGCAGGCCTTGATGTGCAGAGAATCATTAATGAGCCTACTGCTGCTGCACTTTCATATGGTTTGAACAACAAGGAGGGTCTTGTAGCAGTTTTTGACCTTGGTGGTGGAACCTTTGATGTTTCCATTCTGGAGATTTCTAATGGAGTTTTTGAGGTATGCTGGTAAAATTATTTTTCATTTACGCTCTGTTTGTTTGCATGTCAAAATATTTTCCTCAAAAATGATATCCTGAAATTTGTGTTATGAACATAGGAATATCAACTTTCCGAGAACAGATCCATACATCATTTTTGGTGCCTGTGCTAACATTTTTCTGCGCCTGACCGCACTATTTTTTTTGCACTAGCATGCTTTTCCTGGGAGGGTGTGTGATAATTCTATCCTTTTAGGGGTAGTTCAGTACATCAAATTTCTTGGGAAATAGCATTTTAGCTTGATGCCTTGCACCGGCGGCTGCCAATCCCAATAATTTTAAGAGCTATGACCAAACATCCAAAAAAGCAAACATTATTTTACTAGAGCAATTTTTACGGTAAAATATTTTACATTGAAGCAGAGCCTTGATCTTTGTAGTTTTTCAATCTTTTTTGATCTGTGTGTATGCGCAATTAACCACATGCAGGTGAAAGCAACAAATGGTGATACGTTTTTGGGAGGAGAAGACTTTGACAACACTCTGCTAGAATTCTTAGTGAGCGAGTTCAAAAGAACAGATGGTATTGATCTGTCTAAAGACAGGCTTGCTCTCCAGAGGCTTAGGGAAGCTGCTGAGAAGGCTAAGATTGAACTGTCGTCCACATCTCAGACAGACATCAACCTTCCGTTTATCACTGCCGATTCCTCTGGTGCGAAACACTTGAACATCACACTGACCAGGTCTAAATTTGAGGCCTTGGTTAATGAATTGATTGAAAGGACTAGGAACCCATGCAAGAGTTGTTTGAAGGATGCTGGGACATCAATCAAGGATGTGGATGAGGTTCTTCTTGTTGGAGGAATGACACGTGTTCCAAAAGTGCAAGAAGTGGTGGCAGAAATCTTTGGTAAGACCCCAAGTAAAGGGGTAAATCCAGATGAGGCAGTGGCTATGGGAGCTGCAATTCAGGGCGGTATTCTTCGTGGAGATGTTAAGGAGTTGCTTCTCCTTGATGTCACTCCTCTCTCCCTAGGTATTGAGACACTTGGTGGCATTTTCACCAGATTGATCAATAGGAACACAACCATTCCAACAAAGAAAAGCCAGGTGACACATCATTCTTTGACGTTTCATTCTGTTTGTATTTTTGCGTTTTCCAGTACACTTTGACGTACACCAGCACCTGTTTTCAACAAAACTATTGTTGAGTGATAACGGTAGCAGGGTTATCCTAACCATTGGGATTTAAGGCTCGGTTTGGTTTTGTTATCTTAACAACCATATTTATTGTTCCCTGATATGAATCTGCTGTTGTGATATTTTGAAGTAGTTTTTGGATTCTTACTGTGACTTGTTACCTCAGGTATTCTCCACGGCAGCTGACAACCAAACTCAGGTGGGTATTAAAGTTCTTCAAGGTGAACGTGAGATGGCATCAGACAACAAAATGCTTGGTGAGTTCGAACTCATGGGCATTCCACCGGCTCCTAGAGGCTTACCTCAGATAGAAGTCGCCTTTGACATTGATGCCAATGGAATCGTCACCGTTTCCGCAAAGGACAAGACCACCGGAAAAGAACAACAGATCACCATTCGTTCCTCCGGAGGCCTATCAGAGGTCGAGATTGAAAAGATGGTCAAGGAAGCAGAGATGCACGCCCAGAGAGACCAAGAGAGGAAAGCCCTCATTGATATCAGAAACAACGCCGAC
Source organism: Monotropa hypopitys (assembly GCA_002855965.1). Taxonomy (NCBI): domain Eukaryota; kingdom Viridiplantae; phylum Streptophyta; class Magnoliopsida; order Ericales; family Ericaceae; genus Monotropa; species Monotropa hypopitys. The sequence goes on from NMUG010011413.1 coordinate 7,397, forward strand.
ACCACCATTTATAGTATCGAGAAGAGTTTGAATGAGTATAGGGACAAAATAACAAGCGAGGTGGCGTCGGAGATTGAGTCTGCTATTAGGGATTTGAGGGGAGCGATGGTGAAGGATAATGTCAATGAGATTAGAGACAAACTTGATGCGGCGAACAAAGCTGTTTCGAAGATCGGGAAGCACATGTCAGGTGGTTCAGGCGGAGGTTCTTCCTCTGGCGGTGACCAAGCGCCCGAGGCAGAGTACGAGGAGGTAAAGAAATAGGTGGAAAGAGGGAAATAAAAAGTGATAGTGGTAATGAGACGAAACATTAGTTGTCTTGTTTTCATGTTTACTATGATACTGTTTTTTGGCAGTTTTGTGTTTAGAACTTGGTGCCCTGGGTGTGAAGTGTTCCTAATTTTATAGTTTTGAAGGGTTGTTCCACAATGTATTGCTAGATTGTTAGCAGAATAAACCCCCCTGCTGAAATCTCATCCCATTTTTAGGCCTTTTTGGGTTTTGATGAGTTGTGATTCTTTAAAAAATTATTCTACAAACATGGACCTCAGTTTCTGCTTTTTTATTTAGATATTGTAAAAAATGATTTTATTACAGAAATATAAGAGTTCAAAACAAATTTTAAAATTGGGAGTGTTTTTTCTTTGTTTGTACAGCATGGCTTAAAAATGCATAAATTAAATACATTCTTTGTAAAATGCATTTCTGCAAAGAAAAGATTTAATCAATGCATTTTAAGGTTGTATTTATTTGTGTGCAAGTACTAGAAAGGATGCGAATTGAGATGAACTACAATAGATCTCGAAACATTTCCAGCATAAGAATGAGAGGGTAGAGTTCAGGGGAAGAAATTGGCATGGTAGGTGCCAAGAACTTGACCAAGCTAGATGTTGTGTGGGGGATGGAATGTAACACCTAACTATGAGACCATCGTGAAAGAGCAACGATCATTGTTCATGGAGCAACTTACCGCCATGGAGTGGCAAAGAAGATGTGTTCGCGCACTGAGCGGGAAAAGTAAAGCAATGAAGAGAGATTCATTTGTTGGCCGAGAACAATGCGGAGGCCAACATTGGGGGTCCCTCGTTTGGACTAGGCGGTGTGTAACGATTGCAGCCGCGCAGCCTACTTCAGCGCGGGTACAAGCCACCAAGTCACCAGTAACCTGCATTGCGCGGGTAAGGTCTGCCCCTGCGCGGCAAGACCCCTCCCAACGCAGGAGCAGCCTAGTCAGTACGATGCGTGTAAGCCCTGAATTAGTACGGCCAGGCATGTGTCTCAGTAACGCCGCTGTGCGGCACCCAGTAATACAGCGATAGGGGACAAGCAGACAGGAAGTACACGTGTCAACGTGTCAGAAGGCGGCGCTGTAGCACGCGTGTCAGAGTTCCAGTGTCCAAGACATTCCCAGTCTCCGAAGCTCCAAAAGGCGTGCTGTCCTGTCGGCAGCGTGGCGGACTTGTACTCTGCCCAAGAAAGGACAGGCACACAGCCTAAGAAAAGGACATCGTTCCCAGTGAGAAACTGGGGACCCGGAAGGCTCAGTATATAAGCGACACTTAATCGATCTGAGGAAGGTACATGCTATTTTGCTCCCAGAACTCCTCTTGCGCTTTGAGTTTATAGTTCTTCCTTCTTCCCAAAGACTAACTTAGCCATCGGAGAGCCTTCCGGCCGCTAGAGGCGGGAGGTCTTCTGACAGTGTTCTTTGAGCGCAAGACTAGGTACCCAGAGCAGGATAGCACGAACACTCAGTCCATCAGAAATAGTTCGTTTACAGGCGAGAGTCCGGTAAGCACACTTTTTACCCTCGCACAATTGGCGCCATCTGTGGGAAAAGCACCCACGTAAGTCGAGAGAACAAGAGCTCAGAACCAGTTGAGAGAGAATGACGAACCACGGAAAAGAGACCCCAACCGTCGTTGGGAAGGACAGGCGCCCGGAGGTCACGCGTTCAGACCCTCCTCCGGCGCCCAGGAAAGTCATCAACACCAAGTCTCGTCTCCTGGATTCTCGTGGGGACGTTCTCGGTGTGGGGGGGACCTCAAAGACCCCTGCGAGAGGCACCGTGAACCCCTTGAGGATCCGGGATGACGCTCCGGAAGATTTAAGGCGCAGCAACAGGGAGACTGAGTACTCCCAGGAGAGTGACAGCAGGTCTCGCTCTGGGAATACTCTGTCACCAACCGGGTCCAGGCCTATCGGAGATGAGGACTTGGCCGAGATAATCAGGACGCAGAACCAAGCTATTCAGCGCTTGGAACTGCAGGTAGCAAGGCTGTCCAAACAGCCCGAGGAAAAACAGAAGCAGGTTGGCTTCCAGCGCCAACACTCAGGACCAGGGCATCAGACGAACCGGCCAAGGCAGGACCCTCCTCACCCTTCAGAGAACCAGGTCACCGCGCTAGAAAGGACGGAGAGAGCCCAGCAGCAACAGAACAGCAGAGAGGGGAGAAACCAACCTCGTCGCCGACACCGACGAAGGGCTGCCAGGGATCCCCCTCAACTCAGCGAGCATCAGAGTAGGACTCCCAGTCACATGGGAGACTCACTTCAGCCGGCCGCGGTCCCCCGTGTGCAGGACTTGAGGGATCAGCTTTCCCCCAGGCCCGCCGCACAGGATGACCGTGGCAGAAGATTTCAGAATCCAGCCCCAGTCAACTCCTCACCAACTAACTTTGAGGATATGAGAATGTGGCTCGACGAGCGTCTCAAAGACCGAGGTTCGGCCCAAGAGACTGCTAAAAGAGCCATTCAGCAGATCACTTCCACCCCGCTCTCCAGAGACATCACCAGCTACCCCATCCCCCGGGGCTTCAGTCTCCCCAGTTTCCAAAAGTACGACGGGAGGACAGACCCTGTGGCACATCTGAAGGACTTTCAGCAGTCTCTCATCTTGCATGAAGGGGATGAGAGTCTCTACTGCAGGATGTTCGCATCCAGTTTGGGCCGGACAGCGCTAAACTGGTACCATAAGCTAGCGCCGCGATCAATCTGCAGCTGGGAACAGTTGGCCGAAACCTTCGTTGGCAGATTCATGACCAGCCGCGCAGCGCCCAAACACTTCGATTCTCTGACTTCGTTGAGAAAACGATCAGATGACACTAAGGGCATATGCCGGCCGGTACGTTGACATCTACAACGAGGTTGAAGACTGCACAGAAAAGCAGGCAGTGTCGATGTTTAGGTTGGGGCTCTCCTTTGGCGATAAGCTGAGGGAGTCCCTGACCCTGGCACCAGT
>NMUG010011414.1:0-10640 GCA_002855965.1 Monotropa hypopitys
ATTCTTATATATTCACCACGCCATCGTGCTGACGTGTTTTTACACGATTTTAGGTGATCGCAGTTAGAGTCATCCATCTTTCAAGCTGCAGGGTTGAGTTAGTCAGAGGTTCTACTTTCTTTATTTAGTAGATGTTATCAGTTCAGTTTCTTTCTCAGTAGTTTGTAGTAGGCTATTATAATGTTGTTCAGTTATTTCAGTTTATTCGGGCCCGAGGCTTGTTTATATCTAGTTTGTTGAGCCCAGTTGGACTATCTTTTGTTCCCATCTATGATGTCACCAGTTTTGGTTTCTATATAGTAGATGTTTGTTTAGAATGTGTTTAGTTGTAATCTGTTACTATGATATTGCCACGTCACTAATTCCGTAATTACCATGATAATTGTCGGGTTGGGTCGCGACAATGTTTTTGGTATCAGAGCCTAGGTTTTGGAGATTCTGTAGACAGTTGAGTCAGCTGAAAGGTGGATAATAGGGTGTCGTCAAGAGATTTGGACGTAAATGGTTTGATTTAAATTCTTAAGTGTTGTTTTCTGTTGTAAACAGAATCGTGGCTAATGAAAATCAACAAATCACTAATGAGGCATCTACATCTTTAGTTGAGCAGAGGCGGGAGGAGAAGAATATTCCAGAGCAAGCTAGAGCTGAGGATCAAGCAAGGAATGATCCTATGAGACAGATGCAGGAGGTGATGTTACAAATTGCCCAGAATCAGGCTAGGTACTTCGAGAGGCAGCCTGTGCCTCATGTTCTGGCACAAAGGCCACATGTTGATATCAACACCTCGATATTCAAAAATTTTAAAGCTATAGATCCGCCTAGCTTTTCAGGTGTTAAGGGGGAGGAGAAAGCGGAGAACTGGTTGAAGAAGATCAGGAAATTTTTTTCGATTATAGAGATAGATGACAATGACAAGTTGTGTCTGGCAACATTCATGCTGACTGAAAAGGCTCAAAATTGGTGGGAAGCCACAGAAAGAGTTTTGACTGATGTGCCAACCGTAGTAGAGGTGATTATTAGATAGCACCAGTTTGAAGATGCATTTAATGAGAAGCATTTCTCACAGTTTTATCAAGGGGAGAAGAGAAGAGAATTCATGATGGTGGAGCAGGGAACTCTATCGGTGGACGAATATGTTTCAAAATTCACAGCTCTGTCTAGACTCGTGCCATTTATGGTCTCTACAGAGAGGGCCATGTGCGAGAAATTCCAGATGGGATTAAATTCCCACATTCAGCCACAGGTTGCATTACTTGAAGTTTAGGAGTTCAAATAGGTTGTGAGTAAGGCAAAGATATGTGAAAGAGACTTGGAGAAAGCAAATGGTCGAAGGGAGCAATTCAAGAAAGCTCGTACTAATGGTGCTTTTCAGAGGGGATCTAGTAGCCGATCTTATGGAGGCCAGAGTGCTCAGGTTTTCAGAGGACCTTCGCAGTCTTCTCATTCATTTCCTGGCAGAGGGTAAAATTTCAGTGAACCACGACGAGGATCTTTTATCCATCCACAACAGCAGTCAGGGAATTTCCAGGGTAGAGGATCTACAGGATCCCAGTTTTCAAGAATTATTTGCTATCGATGTAACAGGAGGGAGGGATCATCTTGCTAAAGATTGTTTTGAGGGGACTATTACATGTTACAACTGTGGGCAGGTAGGCAACAGGAGGACTGAATGTCCTAGACCTTTGGTGGAGGCGTCTTCAATAGGGAATGCTCCTACTAGGGGAAGAGGTGTTGGGAGTATATTCGGGGGGAGGCTTAGGAGATTTTTCTTCAGCAAACAGGCAAGACAGAGTTTATGCTATCACGGAACAAGATGCTCAGGCTTTACGGAATGTGGTGACAAGTATGCTTCCAGTAGCTCATAGTGAAGCATGCATTTTAATAGATCTTGGTTCTATGCATTCATTCGTATCGCTGAAATATGTTAAGTACTTGGATAGTCCGTTAGAATTACTAGAACCTAAATTGGCGATATCAACCCTGATCGGTGAAGTAGTAATCATCGATTCAGTATAAAAGGAATATGATATCCATATCCAAGATTGGGAATTATTGGCAGACTTGTTGCCATTAGATATGTTGGATTTTGATATTATCCTGGGGATGTATGGTTGTCCTACTACTATGCTGTTATTGATTGCTTTCATAAGGAGATAACAATCAACATACCAAACAAACCATTTTTTATGTTTTACGGGGATAGGGAAATCACTTCGTCTTGTTTAATTTCGGCAATATAAGCCAATCAATTTTTGAGGAAGGGGTGTCAGGGATTCCTAGCCCATGTGGTGGACACCAGAGTTCCTAGTTTAAAAATCTCATATATACCTATAATAACCAAGTTTTCGGATGTGTTCCTAGAAGATTTGCCGGGAGTACCAGTTGATAGAGAGATTGAACGTATAATAGAGTTACTACCAGGTGTAGCCCCAATATCCATTTCACCCTATAGAATGGCACCTTTAGAGCTGAAAGAATTAAAAACCCAACTTCAACATTTGTTAGATAAAGGCTTCATTAGACCAAGTGTATCACCATAGGGAGCACGAGTTCTGTTTGTTAAGAAGAAGGACAATAATTTGAGACTGTTTATCGATTATAGACAGTTGAACAAAATCACGATCAGAAATAAGTATCCTTTTCCATAGATAGATGATCTAATTGATCAGTTACAAGGAGCGTCAGTGTTTTTTAAGATTGATCTTCGGTCGGGATATCATTAGCTAAAAGTCAGAGAAAGTAATATATCCAAGACTACGTTCCGAACGAGATATGGTCACTACGAGTTTGTAGTATTGCCATTTGGTTTGACCAGTGCCCCAACAGCAATCATGGACCTGATGAATAGAGTATTCAAACCATACATTGATTCCTTCATAATTGTTTTTATTGACGATATTCTTATTTATTCTCGAAACAAGGAGGAACATTCAAATCATCTGCGTCTAGCGCTTCAACTGCTTAGAGAGAAGAAGTTGTTTGGGAAGCATAGAAAATCGGAGTTCCGGTTGAATAAAATCGTTTTTCTGGGACATGTGGGTTCAGGTGAAGGTATCACTGTTGATCTTGCAAAGATCGAAGCTGTTGTGAACTGGGAGAGACTGTCAAATGTGACCGAGATAAAGAGTTTTCTAGGTTTAGCTAGCTATTATCGTCGTTTTGTATAGAATTTCTCTGTCATTGTTAAACCATTAACTCATCTAACCAGGAAGGAAACCAAAATTTTGTGGTAAGAAGAATGTGAACAAAGTTTTCAAGAGCTAAAGAATAGATTAGTGTCTGCACCTGTGTTTACTATTCCAACGGGATCTGGGGATTATATCATCTATAGTGATGCTTCACATCAGTGTTTGGGATGTGTCTTAATGCAACATGGTCGAGTAGTTGCTTATGCCTCAAGACAGCTTAAGACTCGTAAACGAGCCTATCCTATGCATGATTTAGAATTGAAAGCCATTGTATTTTCTTTGAAGCAATGGAGGCACTATTTATATGGGGAAACTTGTGAGATCTTGATGCAGACAGACTGACTGAGAACTATATGAGGGGAGTGGCATCGCGGACACGCAGTGCCGCACTGAAGAACTGGGGCAGAAACATTTTCCGAGCTGCGTGACTTCCTCCCGAGCTAAGTGGCCTTCCAGGCGGCGTCCCGTTCTTTTGACCTCGGGAGTTTGGCTAGATATCCTTTCAGCAATCCGTCTGCAGCGCATTGACCGTCTCACCCAAACGATCAACTTCGACCACTAGGAGAGCTGACTGCTCCCTTTCCCGAGCTCCCACTCTTCTGGACATCTCCGCCTTTGGCAGCGCGACAATGCATGATTTCTTATTTTTATTCAGTTATCTTTAGTCCTTTTGTGGGACCCCACGTGTTCAGCATGGTGGCAGCAACTGAAGACCAACTGTTCTTGGATGGGAAAAAGAAATATCGAAATGTGGGAAAAGCTCCAGAAACACCTACGTGAGGCATTCCTGCCCCACAATTACTCTAGAGTTATGTATCAGCGGTTTCAGAACCTGCGGCAAGGATCCCGGACAGTGGATGACTACAAGACCGAATTTTACCAGTTTATGGCGCGGAATGACCTTGGTGAGTCAACTGACCAGAATATCTCTTGTTACATTGGTGGTTTGCAAATGCCGTACCAAGATACTCTCAATATGTTCGAACTTTACTCCCTCTCTGACGCGTATCAGAAGGCGCTACAGTTAGAAAATCAAACCAAGAGACGTTTAGTTGCGCCACCCTGGACGGCGTCTCACAGCCGACCTATGACAACCCCGGAGGTGGGCTGAGTTGTTCCCCAGACCAGCCGAGCTCCGGCTCCAACTCTCAGCTCGGCAAGGCCAGTTACTGTTAGTATAGACCGTTGCTTCAAGTGTGGGGAGCCCGGCCACAGGTTTACAGATTATAGAAAGCCCGCCATCCAGAAAGGATTATTCATTGACAATGATGGTCTAGTAAGGGTGGAAATCGATCAACCTGAGGAAGATTCAGCTGAACAACTGAACGGGGATGACCTGAATGAGGGAGAAGAGGAGGAACATGTTGCTGGGGACTGCGGACCATTGCTAGTAGTCCGGAGGACCTGCCATACACCCCGAAGTGCTCAAAGTGATAATTGGTTACGACACAACATCTTCCAGTCCCGATGTACCGTTGAAGGTAAAGTGTGCAAGTTTGTCATTGATTCGGGGAGCTGCGAAAATGTTATCTCCGAGGAAGCCATACGAAAGTTGGGCTTGGCAATAGAAGATCACCCCAGCCCGTACAAGCTGACATGGTTGCAAGAAGGGAAGAAGGTCACTGTGAACAAAAGAAGCTTAGTATCTTTTTCTATTGGAACCAACTACAAGGACCAGATTTGGTGTGACGTGGTAGATATGGATGTTTGCCATATCTTACTAGGGAGACCATGGAAATTTGACAATTATGTGCAACACGATGGCCGTAAGAACACCTACAGCTTCATGTTCAACAATGTGAAGGTGGTTCTATACCCAAACAAAGAAGAAGTCCCAAAGTCAATCGCAGCGAACTCTCCCAACCTGTTAACCCGAGGGAAATTCATTGGTGAGATGATGGAGTCTGGCATTGTGTACGCCCTAGTGATAAAGGAACAAGAGCCGTGCAGTGGTGTTCTGTATCTCGGCAACAAGCAAGCTCAGAAGGCAATCCTTGACTCTGTGCGGGAACTGTTGGACGAATTCGATGACGTTTTCCCCGACACACTTCCAGTAGGGTTGCCACCTCTCTGCGACATCCAACATCAGATTGACTTGGTCCCTACTGCCGCTCTGCCGAACAGGCCGCGCTACCGAATGAGCCCTAAGGAACATGAGGAGCTGAGGAGTCAAGTGGAGGAGCTCCTAACCAAAGGACACATAAGGGAGAGTCTTATCCCTTGTGCTGTACCGGCCCTGCTAACACCAAAGAAGGATGGTTCATGGAGAATGTATGTGGATAGCCGCGCAATCAATAAAATTACTGTGCGGTACAGATTCCCTATCCCACGGCTGAATGATCTCCTGGATCAGCTCAGCACGGCATCAGTATTCAGCAAACTATATCTAAAAAGTGGCTACCATCAAATCCACATACAGGAGGGTGATGAATGGAAGACAACTTTTAAAATCCGGGAAGGCCTCTATGAATGGATGGTTATGCACTTCGGACTGTCCAATGCCCCGAGTACCTTTATGAGGGTGATGAACCAACTATTCCGACCACTGATTGGAAAATATGTGGTTGTGTACTTTGATGACATACTTGTCTATAGCCCAGATTGTGAAACTCATCTCCAGCACCTGCGCCAAGTCCTATCTTTATTACGGGAATGTCAGTTCTTTGTATCTCGAACTAAGTGTTGTTTTATGATGAGTAGTGTGATCTTCCTAGGATACGTGGTGTCCAAGGATGGAATTTCAGCCGACCCGACAAAGATCTCGGCAGTTCGGGAATGGCCTACCCCAAGGAACATACACGAAGTATGAAGTTTCCATGGCCTCACTTCATTCTATAGACGGTTCATTTCAAACTTCAGTACTATTGTGGCCCCAATTACGGAGTGTATGAAGCGCGGGCAGTTCGAGTGGACGGAAGCAGCCGCTCAAGCATTCAAAGATATCAAGGATAACTTGACCACCACTCCTGTGCTCGCCTTGCCCGACTTTTCCAAACCGTTCGGGTTACACTGTGATGCCTCCAAGGTGGGGATTGGAGCCTTTCTTAGCCAGGAAAGAAGGCCCATCGCATTCTACAGTGAAAATTGCATGGGCTCAGGTTAAATTACAGTACTTATGACGTGGAGTTCTATCCCCTCATTCAAGTGTTGAAACATTGGTATCCGCACCTTTCCCAAAGTGACTTTGTGTTATACTCTGACCATGATGCTTTGAAACACATCAACAGTCAGGATAAGCTGTCAGCGCGGCATGCTAGGTGGGTGGATTATCTTCAACAGTTCACCTTTACTCTTAAATCCAAATCAGGTGTGCAAAACAGAGTCACGGATGCCCTTAGCCTCCGTACTTGCCTTCTCAATATATTGCGGGGTGACGTCTTGGGGTTTGAATCTTTCAGTGAGCTCACCAATACTGACGAGTTGTTCGCCCCTATTATTCAGGAAGTCGTGGCAGGACGACGCGGGGACTATACTTTACATGAGGGATTTCTCTTCAAGGGTGCTCAACTATGCGTACCAAGTTCCAGCCTGCGACTCAAAATCCTCAAGGAGCTGCACGGAGAGGGCACCTCGATAGGGACAAAACTTACTAGTTGGTTAGCCAAACTTATTATTGGTCGTCCCTTCGCCGAGATGTGACTAAGCTTGTGAAAAGATGCAGAGTTTGCCAGGTCTCCAAAGGGGAAGCTACCAATGCCAGATTGTATTTGCCCTTGCCTATCCCAGAAAGACTGTGGTCCAGTGTAAGCATGGATTTTGTCCTTGGCTTGCCGCGCACTCAGTGCGGGTATGATTCATTTTTGTGGTGGTAGACCGGTTCACCAAAATGGCCCACTTCATTGGATGTAAGAAGACCAACGACGCTGTTCATATTGCACAACTCTACTTTCGCGAAGTATACCGCCTCTATGGATTACCGACCTCCATTGTTTCTGACCGGGATTCAAAGTTCTTGAGCCACTTCTGGAGATGCCTGTGGAAATTAACCAGTACTCGACTGGATTTCAGCGCGCCTACCACCCTCAGACGGATGGACAGACTGAGGTGGTTAATCGTTCCCTTGGTAATTTGCTCAGGTGTCTGATGGGAGAAAATCCAAAGGCATGGGACCAGAAGTTGTACCAAGCAGAGTTCGCGTTTAACCGATCTACTCACCACAGCTCGGGATTTAGTCCATTCATGGCCAACTATGGATTCCAACCCCGAGCACCAATCGACCTTGCCCCGGTACCGAGCCTGACAAAGATCCACAAGAAGGCTGGGGAGTTTGTTGAAGAATTGCAGAAGATTCATAAACAGGTGCAACAGAATCTGAGAGAAGCTGGGAACAAGAACAAGAGGGCTGCAGACAAGCGTTGGCACCTGATGGAATTCAATGTAGGAGATTTCGTGTGGGCCGTCTTAACAAAGGATCGGTACCCCATCCACGAATACAACAAGCTGGCTGCTCGTAAGATTGGACCGTATGATATTATTGAGAAAATCAATGCCAATGCTTACATATTGCGGCTACCCAGTCACCTTAACATTTCGGATGTCTTCAACATAAAACATCTCTGGCCGTACCATGGTGATAGTTCCGAGGAAGAGGACGTGCCAGATTCGAGGTCGAATCCTTGCCTACCTGGGGAGGATGATGCAGACAGACTGCCTGAGAACTATATAAGGGGAGTGGCATCGTGGACACGCAGTGCCGCACTAAAGAACCGGAGCAGAAACATTTCCCGAGCTGCGTGACTTCCTCCCGAGCTAAGTGGCCTTCCAGGCGGCGTCCCGTTCTTTTGACCTCGGGAGTTCGGCTAGATATCCTTTCAGCAATCCGTCTGCAGCGCATTGACAGTCTCACCCAAATGATCAACTTCGACCACCAGGAGAGCTGGCTGCTCCCTTTCCCGAGCTCCCACTCTTTTGGACATCTCCGCCTTTGGCAGCGCGGCAACACATTATTTCTTATTTTTATTCAGTTATCTTTATTCCTTTTTGTGGGACCCCATGTGTTTAGGGTTCCCTTTTTTTGTTTCCTCTTTTGGGCCTAATCTGTCAAAAGCCCAGTAATCATACTTAGGGTTTTTGCTACTTGTGGTTTCTTACTGCCGCCCTATATATATGGAACAATGTAACTGTTTTGGGTATTTTTTAATGAAATTAAACCCTGACAGTAGAATTTGCTTGTTCAACCCCCATTCCCTTTCGGTATTCGCTTAGAGAATCAACGAGAGTGTTTGAAGCCGTTCCTCTGGGTATTCGTGCGTGAATCAACAGACCAACGAGCCTTTGATCCGGTATTGGCTTGCCAATCAACAGATCAAGAAGAGAATCAACATCGACAATCTTCGGATTCAACGGAGGTGGATTGAACTGATCACAGATTATGATTGCACCATCCTGTACCATCCAGGCAAAGCTAATGTGGTAGCTGATGCCTTGAGCAGGAAGTCATATGGAAGGTTGTCTTATATGAAGGGTAATAAGCTGAATTTATTTTCTGATATGAAATCATTGAGAGTGTATTTTGGAATGAAAGAAGATGGAGATTTGCTAGCAACCCTAAATTTGAAACCATTATTGATCGAATGAATTCAGGAAGTTCAGAAAGAAGATGTGATGTTATAGAAATTTGTTGAAGAGGTGAAGAAAGGGGAATGATCAGATTTCATTCTACAAAATGATGGAACTTTGTTGTTAGGGAATCGGTTGTGCGTTCCAGATGATAAGAATCTGAAGAGAGAAATTTTGGAAGAATATAACATCCCCAAAATTTGAGACATTTTTTTTTAGGAATGTTAAATGTAGGTAACGAGTATCCAAACAAAGGTAAAGAACTATCTACCACACACACATTACCCATTACACTACTTATTACATCACATGCTCTACTTGAAATGAAATACAAATAAATGATGTGCATAGGGTTTTATAACACAACCATGTACAACAGTGCATCAACTAAAAGAGAAAGGGCCAAAAGGGATTTTATATGATAATCCCGTACAACTCGGCCAACAGTAAAGAAAAGAAAGTACTGAAATTGAAAAGTAAAGAACCTATCATCTACAGTCCAGTCCAGCTCCAAGTCCAACGAAGGATCCCGCAGTCACTCCAAGTCAAGGAGGAAGGGTCCTACAAAAGTAGAGGGTCAGGCACGACTGCCTGGTAGAGATAATCCATCTCCAAACGTCTATACTACTGGGTGCCCGTGAGTGACAGTGCAAAGAATGTAAATATGCAATGCTATGGATCTCATTAAAGTAAAACATTTCCTTTTCTTTCAAATTCCACATTTGACTCATCGTAAAGAAAAGTTAAAACACTGTGTCTAACCAACACTCAAAAGAGAAGTACTCGTAACTGTTCTTTTCCAAAAGAAACTGCCTAGACAAGGCCAACAGGGAATTGTGTCAAGTGTCAACTCGCACTAAGTAAAAGACTTATTTTCCGTATTCTAAATGTATTCCAATTTCCATTCTGTTCCAAGTATCACGTGTATTCCATTTCCGTGCCTTCTAATAGGAGCAAGGCAAATATCAATCAACAATAATGGAGTATCGTCTAGTTCCGCATAGGAGTCCGTCAAGTCCATGTCGTATCATTCCTGTTTTTTCCCGGCTCGCCGAGAGGGTACAGTCAAATCCCCCATTGCGCAATGTCGTGTGCCACTCTAAACAATGACACAAGGTAAGCAACCCGAATCATAGCCACTCATCAATATCCAATCCTCGTATAGATTTCACGGGTCAAGTCACAATACCAAATCCGTTTTCCGTATGACTTAGGGCATATTACCTCCTAGTCTACGTATCATTTCACAACGTGACTTTCATATCATTATTTCGCAACCGATTCCGTTTATTCACAAAACGTTTATTTCCAAAATATTTCCGTTCATTTCACAAAATGTGTCAATCGTTCATAAACCATTCCACATTAGTTTGATTCATTCCAAAACGTATGAATATGACGTTCTAACCCACCATCGATAAAGAATTTCAAATATGTCAATGACCCCAATTTAATCTCAACAAAACGACGACAACACGATTTTCATAAATTTGGGGCTTTTCAAAATTAAACTTAGAATCGAACAATTAACATCCTAGGGATTTGATAGAGACCCTAGATGATACCACCATATGACCAATTTACGCGAACTACGACTCACGAGCGATGATTTCGTACGATGTTCAAAACTACGAATTTAAATACAATCGCAAGGGAGAAAGGAGAAGACCAATACTATCACGAGAGGGATAGAAAACTCTACCTCGCCGGAGCTCCGGTGATGCTCGCCGGAGAAGTCGCCGGAAACCTCCATGACCACCGGAGTAAACTAAGCCCGCCACCGCGAAGCTCTTGAAAGACTCTACAATGTTTCCTAAGACCAAAACCTTAAATAATCAACCCATAATCAAGTAATATATAGAGAAAATGTAGATCTAGGATTTGGAGAGAGGG
>NMUG010011415.1:0-10639 GCA_002855965.1 Monotropa hypopitys
AAGACACGGTGAACAAAGAATAAATGAACAAGGGCAACCCGCAAGACAAAAATACGCCAAGCAAGGATATGATTCCCAAAACAAGCTCTACGAAGCAGATAGATCAATACGCGTGAGACGAACAACACATCACCGCCATAACAAGCACCACAGCAGTAGACATCCCATGAACAGTCGACAAGAAAATGGCAAAAGCCAGTCGCAATATCATAAGTTGGAAACAAGAATCGAGAAGATTTTCCGAACAACACACAGCTCCCATAATTGCCAACAAGTGCCAACGAGAAACACGAAAAGTCAAATCGCACACCACCGAAGAACAAGGAATTCTAGCGATGACTAGGATACGGCACAAGCACACGCGACAACACTTCCAACAATGATGGTAGAGACCATCGATCAAGTACATTGATCCACGAGAGTAGATGAGTCAACCAGCAACCAAGGAACTGCATCCACTCACCGATCTGGCAAAGATTGAACAAGGAGGGAGCCAACATGCCAAGAGGGGCATACGGCCAACAACACTCCACACCCAAGACAAAGCGAAAGAAATCAATCAAGCCACGATTCACCTCCTATAATCTCATACCGAATTGAGAAAACAATTCTAACTCTCACATCCAAATCCCAAGCAAGACACATATCACCTCAAGCCATCAACCAAATCATTCATCTCTTCCCACATAATGACTTCAAACCCGAATCCACATCTCAAACTCTAAGTCACCAAGCAAGGTCACTATACTTCTATCTTTCAACCCAAAACCATTTCTTCTCTACAATATCACCCAACAAGGCACGAAACCCAAATACCACTTCTAGGAAGAACCGCAAGATAGTCATACACATACTATCACTCCAAAACATCAAGAGAGAACTAAATTCTTCAAACCACTTTCCTAGCTCATAACACAACAACAACACCTCATCGAGCAAACGCCAAGACATCCCAAAAGTAGGTCTAACACCCAAATCCTAACAAGTCCAATTGACCAATCGAGACAATTCCAACACAAGACCATCTCCCAAGTCGCCCACAAGCTAAATACCCAAATAGCCAATAACCAACTTACCATCAGTGGACCTACACAATTCAACCATTTTCGAATGACCTCAAGTCACCACTTAGTGCTACTACACGAACAAGATATCACACTCAAATTCCTTAATCCTTCTCAGTCAATCAAGAAGTACTACCACCGCAAGGTACTAAGTTCAACACAAGTCCTCAAGTAACTTCAAACCATAAGTCAAACCAACTCTCGCATCAAACAAATGCAAAGGACTATCATCACTAACCACTAGGTACTAGTCTGCAAGAAGAACCTACTAATCCCAAAAACAATTCACATCCCAAGTGTACCACACACATTTTCTTCCACCACAAGGCCTTACCATACCGAGACATCCTCACTTCCCAAGAAGTTACAATCGCTAGACCACCAAGTGCTAACACATCAGGAAGCAACCACAAATCTCAATCTCACCAACAAGGTCATTCCAAGATTTCACAACCTATACAAGGAACTATACACACTAGGGAGACCCAATCAATCCCAAAGGTAGACAACCATCAATCACAAGGCTACCTAATGAGAAGCCTACCACATCACTAGAATGGGAGTCACAACTCCACCACAAGGAAACAACCAAGTCAATGGTATAAAATACAAGCTCCAGATATCAACGTCAAGAAGCAAAATAGACTCCAAGGCTCAATCACAGAAGCACTACAACTTTCCAGTTGCAGGAACGACAATCAAACCGACATCAAGAGGAAGGCATCACTCTTACAAGAAGAAGCCAACAACAACCTCGTCTAAGAGCAAGAGGAGGAACTCAAGGAATGATCATTCTTCCATAATGAATATCAAACAAGGAGTTCATCTGCGACCACAAGGAAGAGAACTTAAAAACGGTTTTCCGATCACATGCAGAATCATCATCCTCACTAGGAGGGCAAACCAGAATCAGATTAACTAACCGCCGCAAAGTTGATCACCCGCTACCAGGAATAGACTCCAAAGCCACGACACAACAACAAGAATCCGCTTCCTACAAAGGAATAGGCTCAACAAGCCACAATCACAATCACCACGATCAATATTGAGGAATAAGATGCCAAATCACTAGAAAAACCAACAGAGAAACCCATCCACGCTCTAAGAATAAGAAACTTTAAACAGTTCACCAAGCCAGAGTAGGAATCACCACTACAAACAAGAGGATACAACTGGGACAAACAAGTCCAACATCAACAAGATCCTCCAATAGTTGCCAAGATAGGCTCAAAAGTCACCGCAAGATAGACAGGAATTTTCTCAAAATTCCAATGGAACAACAACAAGAACAACTCGAAGGAGTAGACACCACGAATTTCCAAACCATCTTATTAATTCGAGTTATAAAAACTTGTTGTTTTATGAGATCCATGCAATGCACACACATTTAATGCCTAGACACACATGTCATGCACCCTAAATGCAATCTCCAAGAGCTAAGCAAGGGAAACACTGCACCCATTGAGACTAAAAGTCTTCCCCAAAGTCCTAGGTAAATCGGAACGAGTGCTCTGATACCAACTTTAATACTCCAAAATTTTTGGAACATATTTTTTTTGAGAAGTAGAAAGTGGAGTGTTAAATGGGTAAAGAGTATACAAACTAAAAGGGTAAAGTACTAATCAACTACACTACACTACACTACCCATCATTGATTAACGGAAAAACCCTTAGTTAGACATTAATAATTTATAACAAGGAAATAAGCACTCTACAAGTAAAGTGGATAAGTCCGAGGTCAGTCCACAGGGAAATGTCAAAGTTGAAGTAATTGTTTTGTAAAGAAGGTTTGGATTTGCGGTAGAAGCGGTAGGATGCTAGCCTTTTGTTTCTTCTTTAAAAAGTTAATAAAACTAATGCGTAAAAAAACTAAGAAATAAAGTTAAACTAAACGGAATGGCAATGGGGGTTCTGACACCCAACCTAGATTGCGAAGAACTACTCCAATATCCATGACGACGCGAAGGAGGGATCACGGCCTAGGACCTCCCACAGGATTTTTGACTTTCAAGCACAAGTCACGGGTCAAGAGATGACATGGGGATTAGAATTCGGTTCTCTGGACCACTTACACTCATCGGGGACATGCTACAAGCATGGGTCATGCCATCTTATATCGACGACACATCAAATAGGTCGAACACCCTTGGTTGGATCAACGTGTGAGTACCACATTCTCCTAACCCCAACTAAACCTTAAGACGACAATTCTATATCAATTGAGTGGATTTTAGGGTGAATTAATTCATTGGGACATTTCATCGAACACTTAGTGGGACATTGCTATAAGCATGCGTCGTGCCATTTTATGTCGACGACACATCAAATAGATTAACACCAATAAGTTAAGACCTTAAGAAATAAATTCCTACACCCGCAACCACGTCATTTTAAGCACAAAACGGAGCAATTGAATACAACCTAAATCGAGGGACGTTATTCGCCCCATGACCAAACCAAGGAGGTTAGCCCTCCATTATCATTATACTACAACTATATAAGCAATAAACACAATAAAAACACAACACTGAAATTGAAACACAAATTTATTAAAACATAAGTGCGTAAACAAAATACATAAATGGAGAGAGGGAGGATAGCCTTACATCGTCAATGCTCGGCGCAACCTCCGGAACCCACTGGAAATACCTCAAATGAGGGGAAGAAGAAGGGGGAAGAGAGGGAGGCTCTCAACCCCTTGAAAACCCTAACTAAAACATAATACATATCCTAATAATAATACAAATTCGGACCCCAAATGATATATATACTACCCCTACCAATTATTTACAAAAATGCCATTAATGATCCATTTTTCGCAGATTTATACAGTAGGGACTGGTCCACGACGGTACGGTGGACCGGTACAAGCTGAAGCTTTTCCTTTTCCTGGGCCAATTTCCAGAGAGTTGTAAAAATTTCATATCTTGTTCAGTGTACCAGTACAAGATGAAGCTTTTCCTTTTTTATGACATCCGTCTCCTCGAGAGCTTTCCGACGGTATATTACAATAGACAATCGGAGTTGCACAACTCAAGTTATGCTCATTTTACTGACGCCCTGTTGCTCTTGACTTCATCAAATAGCTCGGGATGGATCGGGGACTTCCAGACTCCTCCGGGGAGTGCTAAATAGCCTGTACAAACAAAAAAAAACTAGAATAATGAGATTAAATGCATATGTACAAAAACGAACTAAATAATAAACAACTAATAATAAAAACTAATTAAAAGGAGATAGATTGGCACACAAAAACTACATTATTATGTGCTAATCACCGCCGCAAAGTTCATCACCCGCTACTAGGAATAGACTCCAAACCCACGACACGAAAACAAGAATCCGCTTCATACAAAGGAATAGGCTCGACAAGCCACAATCACAGTCACCATGATCGATATCGAGGAATAAGATGCCAAATCACTAGAAGAACCAACGGAGAAACTCATCCACGCTCTAAGAATAAGAAACATGAAACAGTTCACCAAGCCAGAATAGGAATCACCACTACAAACAAAAGGATACAACCGGGACAAACAAGTCCAACATCAACAAGATCCTCCAACAGTTGCCAAGACAGGCTCAAAAGTCACCGCAAGATAGACAGGAATTTGCTCAAAATTCCAAAGGAACAACAACAAGACCAACTCGAAGGAGTAGACACCACGAATTTCCAAACCGTCTTATTAATTCGAGTTATAAAAACTTGTTATTTTATGAGATCCATGCAATGCACACACATTCAATGCCTAGACACACATGCCATGCACCCTAAATGCAATCTCCAAGAGCTAAGTAAGGGAAACACTGCACCCATTGAGACTAAAAGTCTCCCTCAAAGTCCTAGGTAAATCAGAACGAGTGCTCTGATACATACTGTAACACTCCCAAATTTTTGGAACATATTTTTTTTGAAAAGTAGAAAGTGGAGTGTTAAATGGATAAAGAGTATACAAACAAAAAGGGTAAAGTACTAATCAACTACACTACACTACCCATCACAATGATACATATTATAATGAATGCCTTGTGCTACTCTGATACCAATAAAAGAGGCTAATAGGGTTTTATAACACAACCATGTAAAACATTGCCCCAACTAAAAGAAAAGGCCAAAATAGGATTTATAAATTTATCCTGTACAATGTGGCCAATAGTAAGGAAAAGAAGAACTGTACAATAGATAAACTGCAACTACCCTGACAACTACTATCCGGTCCAGCTTCAAGTCCTGTAAAGGATCCCGCAGCCACTCCCAAACAAGGGAAGGTCCTACAAAAGTAGAGGGTCAGGCACCACCACCTGGTAATCAATGCTCCAAGGAAATCCTAGGTGAGGGTCATACTCCGATGAACGATCCAAGCCCATTGTCGTGTAGAGGGAGGAGAGGCCATCGTCGTTAGAACTTCACATTTTGAGCGATTCACCATAGATTGAGAGGGATGGAGGAGAGAAGTGAGAGAGGGTTGAGAGGTAGGTAGAGAGAGAGGGTAGGGTTTGCAAATGGGGAAGAAGACCCCCATAAATTCGGACCAAAACAATATATAGGACCCTCACATGCTTTCACCGAAATGCCCTTCATTAATATATTTCGCGCACAAGACTGACTCACGGTGACCGGTCGACAGCGGTATCGTCGACCGGTCGAGAGCAATAAAAAATCTCTCTGACCGAGCTCGACCGGTCGACGACGGTATGGTGTACCAGTCGACACGACCATTTTTGCACTGATTTGAAAGATTGATGTTCTTAGAGTATTTTGGTCCTAACTTTTTCGTCCGGAGTCCGATTGAGACGATTCAAGTTGCGTTGGATTCGTAATCGAATTATATACGAATTTCATGAATGAAGAATTCTGATTTGGAGAACCAATCAGGTCACGATAGATTTAGATGCGATTAAGGATTTAACCGAACACTCAACTATCGACGAACATCATGTCGGAGACTTCCATCCCACCCGGACTTACTCAACAACACATGATTTTCGATTTATTGAATTTATTGAAAAGGATGGAAATTAATTAAAATTTCCGGAGTGTGACAGCTTTGGTGCCATGTCAGCTTGTAAAATAGCACTGACTTGGTGAGAAAGTGGAATGGGTTCAAGAAATTTGGCTTGAGCCTTCCGTTTACGTGTGCACAAGTCCTTGAGGAACTTGGCATAAAAAGAGATTTGTTGGATGACATCGAGAAATGGAAGATTAATTTTTACTTGCCTGAACACCTCTATGATACTATCAATGGGAGTGCCCTTCTTGCAGAAGGGGAAAGGTGCATCAAGACAAGCGGGAAAGGGTGCCTTTGGAATATATAACGGAACTCCCGGTGAGTCCAAAGTAGATGGGGAGTTAGTGACAACCTCCTTTCCCTTGGAAACGTCTGATTGAGACCCAATAGATGGAGACTTCTTCTCTTGAGTTTTGGGGTTCTGTGGTGTTGTATCAATTCGCTTGCCACTCTGCAAGGTGGTAATGGCTTTGGCTTTCTCATGGTGGAATGAGTCATCAATATGGCACACACCTCGTGAGTTGGAGATGACTTGGCTCGGTAATTTTCCATCCTCTCTTCAAATATTTTAGTTGGCTAGTTGACCCACTTGGGATTCTAGCTTGTACAATGATTGAGCAGTCGAATGGGGGAGTTGGGATTTTCATTAAAAGTCATGAGAGACGCAAGAATTTGATCCTGAATAGAAGGATCGAATGGGGCGGGTGAAGGGACTGGTGATTGATATGTAGGTTGTTGATATGGTGGTGGTGAAGGGCGGATGGCCTGATGATATGTGTTGTTTTGGAATGTGGACCGAGTGGATGCAATGTATTGGCCAAATGGTGGCCGAGATGGTCCCCTTGGCCTTGTGGTTGCCATGAAAAATTTGGTTGATTCCGCCACCCCGGATTGTAGGTGTTGGAATATGGATCATTGTTCGGGTGACCAAAGCCTCGAGCAACATAAACTTGTACCTCACTTTCTCAATATTGGGGTGCTTAGTATCACTCCTCAGTAGTATGGCCCGGATTGGCACAAATTTGGCATACCTCCACAATGGCAAGAGGTGGTGGGGACTGTAAAGGACTATGACCTAAGGATAAGAGATTGTCGAGCTTTGTTGCCAAAGAGTCGATCTTGAGAGATAGGTATTGATGTTGGTATATTACATACATACCTCGTGGTTTTTTGGAGGTAGATGTAGATTGTTCATATCCAATTCGCGCATCATGGTGGTGGTAGAATTTTTTAGCAAATTGTTCAAATATTTCTCACCCATCATCAACATTTTTTCTCATAAATGTACCGTCATATGACACATCAATCATGGATCGATGTTTTTCATTTAGATTGTTGCAAAAAGTGTCCACTAAATTCCACCTTGACACCTTGTAGTAAGGACATTTACGCATAAGTTCGTTTAGTCTTTCCCATATTTCGTTGAATTGTTCGCCATCTACTTGAGTGAAATTCATTAATGCACGATGAATCTGATTTGTTTTGCCAATGGGAAAATATTTTTTTAGAAATTCTTTTTGACATTGGTTCCATGCGGTTATGCTCCCGGGTGCCAGTGTATGGAGCCACTGCTTGGTTCTATCCTTCAATGAAAAAAGAAAGAGCTTTAACCAGAGAGCATTATCAGTAAAGTGCAAGATGCACATTGTGGAACATATGTCCTCAAACTCAATAAAATGCGCGTATGGGTCCTCATTTTCATGCCCATGCAAATTGGGTAATAAATTAAAGAGTGTGGGCTTGATTTCGTAATGGGTAGCCGTCGGGTCTGGCTGTCTAATACATGTTGGGTCCATATACAGACCTAGAAAGAAATAGTCCCCAATGGCCAGATGGATTCGAGGATTCCCACCGGCAATTGCCGGAGGAACCTATATATTATCACCAGCGACTGGTGGAACATTGTTGTTGCCACCTGGTGGAAATACATTGTTCAAATTATTTTCTGGATTGTTGGCCATTTGAGTCTCAATTTTGTGACTCTTCGATCGATGGGCCCTTGTTGAATGCTCTATCACTAAGTCTATTTCTTCAAGATCGAGGCACAAAGAACGACGCCCAACTATACGACAAAGACATGAGTTTTTTATCTCAAAAGTAACCTCGAAATGCTTACAGTGCTATTGGAGATGATTTTCTTTTTTGTGAGCTGCAAGCAATCTCAATTTATATTGTAGGCTTTGTAAAGTGAATGAACGACATAAAAAGAATAAAAAGTAAAGAAAATATAAATTGTAATAAAAAACTATGAATCAAAATAGGAAATGAAATCTAATTAAGGAAACCGTGCGACTTTACTCGGAATGGAATCAAAATTTGGTCGTTGTCGTGTGCGTACCAAAAATATTATTTATAATAATGAACTAACATTACGTAGTAGTGGTAAGTCAAGTATCGATCACGAGAAAAGTGGCCTGAATCTTAATAGTCAAATTGGGTTTCTTAGATTAATTATGAACACGATTTGAGTTTGGTTTGATTTTGAGAAAATAGGAAAGTTATGAATTTAGGAAAGTTCTAATATGGAAAGGTCATCTAGGATTACGAATCCACTTGTTTCTCATACTTTCGATTCGCAAGAACACACATGATAATTTGGAATCACCGACACCGCAATTGGTTGCAATCCAATTGGATGTCGTTGAAAGGCATCCACGAATCGACATGTAGCATAGACAATCACCACCTAGCACGACCCATCTCACCAGTACAACCCGCCTCGAAGGCACAAATTGTCTAGCAGCACATAACCTATCTTACCCAACTTACGAGATTCAAGAATGCACCATTGCATGACTTTGGATAACCATCTCGTTTGAATCTTTTACACAAATCAAGTGATAGTACACATTGTTCAACAAGGTACATGAAAGTGTACATAACATGTTTGGAAACACCACAATAGGATAACACATAAATATCTCAATACAAGACATCATAATATATCCCTAAGCATGCTTACATAAATCACAGTATGTTATCGCATAACATCTCAATTAAGGCAACATGTTCTATTAATTATAATTCCCAAAAATCACACTTAAGCACACAACTCCCAAATTGAATGATTTGTATCAATTGTCACACCAAATTCCATATGCTTTTACAATAAGAAACCCTTCATAATTTGTTATAATCAACACCTCATACTTATATTGAAAGCAACCTAATAACCAACCACATAATCAAACCTCATGCTTGCATAACTAATTACAATGAAACCCATATTTTCTCCCATCCTATTATGCTTCTAATCATCCCCCATATCACCACACAAGGTTCTATGTGCTTTTAAATTAAGCAAATATCATCCTTTCTTATATATACTATCACATGAATCGTAATGAAACAATTCTACCACTAACCACATAATCACATAACATGCTTGAATAACAAAGCATAACACTCAATCCACATTATCCTCCCGTCCTAGCATGCTCGTAATTGGCCCCAAACCACATATGGTCCAATAGTGTTTTATACTAAACATGGATTGTTAAAATAAGAAATGTAACTTTTAAAATAACTAGCAAACTCACCATTATCCCTTAAAGGGATTTAATTCTTTCTCGATGCACCCAGATAGGAATATAACTTCCCTTAACCTGAACCAAAACAATACATTAATATGATGTACAAAAGAATGAATCTCAAAGTAGAAATAAGGTTTAACACTAAACTTTCTACTTAACCCTTACACTTGATTTTAATCTCAAATTCATCTCTAAAACCACCTTTGGAAACCTTACAATGAATCATATTGACCTTAATTTAATTACCTTAACTTAGGATTTAATTTCCTAAGTCTTTCCCCCAAAACCCACAGACCGGTACCCTAACCGATAGCCTATCAACATACTGCTCGGTGTACCGGACAACACACTGGTTCTTCAACTGTAATACCCATTCCTTTTATTTAATAAATTATGAGGCATCTTAATGAATTTCGGGGAAACATCGGAGAGATTATTATACCCATGTTACTTATAAGCAAATAGAGAAATCAATTTAAGGAGTTTAATTTGTATAAAAATATGCTTAAGAGTTATAAGTATATTATAAGATTGTATAATGGCATACAAGGGTAATAACCCAATTACTAAAGGGGGCAATTTAGTCTTTGAGGTAAAAAAATCAGATTAGGGTTAGGGGAGGCTCCTAACCCCTCATTATGCTAATCAAGTGTGTTTAGAGGCTAGAGAGAGAGAAAAAGAAAGGAGGCAAGAGAGATTTGAGGATTTGAAGACCTTGAAGTGGAAATTGGAAGAAGATTTCTTCTTCATCATTGTTCTAAAGGTAATTATGATTTCATTGATATAAATTTCGTACTTATATTATTTTAATATTAGTCTAAATCTAAGTTTTTAAGACTAATCCCGTTTTGGGGAAAATGGTGTTTTTTAAGGGTGGTTTGATGAATTTTGGGTGTGTTTAAGAGTTGTTTGAGGCTACAAATTAAATATGTTTAGTGTCAACATGTTTATAACACTTGGGATGATTTGATTTGGGTGTTTAGAGTTTGGATTCAAAGAGATTGGAAATGGTTCGTCAAAACATTTTTTTCTG
>NMUG010011416.1:0-10638 GCA_002855965.1 Monotropa hypopitys
GTTAGCGCAACCATGGATTCAACACAGAGATACACGAAGATAGATACGCGAAGATGGGTTTCAATTAATTCGCGCATGGGTTTGCAGATTGGTGTTCGCGCAGGGATTGTGTGTGATTACGATTTGGGTTTCGTTCCAGATGACTTTACGCAGATGGTGTTTCAACTCTTGGGTTTTTAATTGAATGGATTTCCCGATGGGTTTATACGCTGGTGAATTACATGCAGGAGTTCAATATAATTCCACGCAAGGGACAAGCTAGCTACGGTGTTCTTCCATTTTGATTTAATGTTCGTGAAGGAGATGAAAGGGTTGAGAAATGCTACAGAGCTTCAGGAGTTTCAATGGCGATTTCCATTATTGTTCACGCATGGGAATTAAACCCATTTCGAATTAAGGGTTTCAAATTAAGTCGATTGCACAGATGGAGTTCCATTGGTTCGCGCGAAGATACAGATTGCAAATTGGGGGCGATAGATACATGATACATACAGTGGTTCGATTTGGGTTTCAGTTGGCCAAATCGAGGAAGAAGATGGGTCCCTGTAATTTCGCGATGAGATATTTACACAAAACATACATGGGTATTCAATTGATGGGTTACTCAGAGTTCAATTCACACATGGGGATTCAATTCAATTGAGTTCTGTTCCAATTAATTCTACATTGGGGATGATGACAGATTTTGGGTTTTGCAAAGAAGAATAATTAGGGAGGTTCAATTCACAAGTTGGTGACTGCTGCAATTAACTCATGAGGAGGAAGATGAGGGGTTTTTCATTGATCCTCACGTGAATGCTAGAGTACCCGTGTGAGTTGCATCAGTGCAACATCAATTTTGGTGGGTTCTGTTCCAGCTGTGCACCGGTGCACCACATACTTGCACCGATGCAACCCCAGTCTGGGACCATTTTAATCTTATTTTGAAGGGTATTTTTGTCCAGATTCGTATGAGGTATAAATACTAAGTTGTAAAATATTTGTGATAGTTTTTACATTATTTTAGACTAGTTTTAGGGGTTTGGAGGAGAGAGCTTCTATCTCTACCTCCTTTCTACCTTCTCTCTTGAATCCTTCCATTTTTATGACTATTTGGTGAGATTTTCCTTTATGAATGTTGTAGCTTATCTTTTTCTCTTCCCATTGCTGAACTTTATTTGATGTCTTGTGTATGTGTTTTCATTTATATTGTTGTTTGTAGTGTTATGGAGGGCTAACCTCCTTGGTGTGGTCATGGTGTGACTAGCACTTCTTGACTTAGGGTAGTCCCGGCTTTACCATGATTTGTACTTTCATTGAGTAGTTTAGGGTAACTTATGTTCATACGTTCGGTCTTGGCTTGGTAGTGTTACCACCTTGATTGTGTGTTTCTATTAACGTGGTACATGCAATGTTTGATGCTATGTCCCGCCAAGTGCTCGATAAAATGCAACATTGGACTAAGTCACCTTCACCTCACTCACATATCTCCCGTGAAGTCAATTCTATCCTAAGTTAGGTGCTAGTTACCTCTATTACTATTCCGCCTAGTTTGTTTAATTTATTTGATTAAGTTTAAGTCTTAGTTTCTTGAGTCTAAACCAAAATCAATTCAAGGGTTGCGTCCTTCCGCTAAAACTCGGCGAAACCAAATCTCATCTCGTTGCAAATTCCATACTCACTCCCATATCTCTCGTGAAGACAATTCTATCCTAAGTTAGGTGCTAGTTACCTCTATGACCATTCTACCTAGTTTGTGTTAATTTTATTTGATTAAGTTTAAGTTTTAGTTTCTTGAATCTAAACCAAAATGAATTCAAGGGTTGCGTCTTTTCGCTAAAACTCGGCGAAACCAAATCTCATCTCGTTGCAAATTCCATAGACTCTGTCAACTCTCTGTGGTTCAACCTCGATCTTGCCACTATACTAGTTAGAGTAGTATTGTCGTGTCCTATAAATTATCTTTTGCCTAGTCCCCGATTCCCGTCTAGCAGTCATCTGCACCGGCCTACGGCCAAGGAAGGATTTCGCTAAAATGGCCGATCCTCCGGCGGTCATCCGTCAGGCTTCTATCGGTCCTAGAACAATACCCTCATGGGTTCGCCCCTTGACCGTGTCTTCAACAGTCGTCTTCACCGACCTCCAGTCAAGGATTTCGCTACAATGGCCGAGCCTCCAGCGGTCGTCCTCCAGGCTTCTGTCGGTCCTAGCATAATACCCTTATGGGTTCTCCTCTTGACCGTGTCTTCAGCAGTCGTCTTCACCGACCTCCGGTCAAGGATTTTGCTACAATGGCCGAGCCTCTAGCGGTCATCCGCCAGGCTTCTGTCGGTCCTAAAGCATTACCCTCATGGGTTCGCCCCTTCGGCCAAGCCACCGACAGTCATCTGCCAGGGCTTCTGTTGGTCAGGGAAAAATACTTGGTGACCAAGCCTCCGGTGGTCTCCCACTGGGCTTCCGTTGGTCCCATCAAGGCCAAGCCTCCGGCGGTCACCCGCCAGGCTTCCGTTGGCCTCTACCACTTGGATAAGGCTCTCCGGCATACACCAAGGGACCTGGTAAACCCTCCAAGTGTAGCGGGAGGATAACACTTGTGCAAAAAATATAACAAGTTATCAAACACAAAAAGCATTCATTTAAGAAGTTGTCCGGATTGGCCATTCAAAATACATTTCTTCAAAACAAAGAAATAAGGCAGCGGATAAAGGCGGAGGCCACTACTCTTCGGTCGGAGGGTCTTCTTCTTTGGCCAGAGGGTCTTCTTCTTCGTCTTCCTTCTCCAGGTAAGTGTCCTCTACTGGAGGCAACACCACGGCCGGCTCCTCGGCGTAGTTCCAGGCCGGATGGTTTCCCTCGGCAACAACTGTCTGCAGCGCCAGGAAATAACTGTCCTGGTGACCGGCCTTGTAGCTGGGCATGTAGCTGTTTTTGTGCTGTTCCAGCACCATCTCTCGGCACTCATCCCGGAGGTGTTCCCTAGTATCGGCCTTGCCCTCTTCATATCCAGCCTTGTTGGCCTACGCCGCCTTGTCCACCCTCTTTTTTCTCTCGGCAAATAACTTCTTTTTGGCCGAGTACTTCTCGTGCTTAAGAGCCTTCGCCAAGTCGGATGTCTTCTGCCTCTCCTTCTCAAGGGCAAGCTCGAGGCCTTTGTTCTTTACCTCCAGCACAACGACCTGCTCCTTGAACCAGATCCTCTCAGCAGACATCTCAATGAGATTGGGGTAGATGGTCGAGAAGCAAATGATACCCTGTGAAACACAAAATAGTCAGCAAAGTAATACATGAAGTTCAGACATCCAGACAGATCAGCCAGGGCATTACCTCGATCAATAAGGCAAAGCCTCGATCCAGCCAGGCGGTAAGGGTGTTCGGTAGGGAAGACATATTCCCCGGAGATTCAAGTAATTGGGCAAAGCTGAAGGCAAGGTCATTGTTGGAGACCACACTGTTAGTTGCTAGTACCTCTTTGCCGTCGCCCCATATAAGCTGCGGCTTCCACACCTCGGCCTCCTCCGCCGGCTGCTTCCCAAGATCCCATTGAGTCGATAGCTCTGACCACCTCAGGGATTGACGGGGCCGTCTATCGGATGTCTCATCCCTCGGCCTCATATCGTCAACAGCAGCAACTGGAGCCACAACAGTTGCAGGCGGAGTGACCGGTAGATTGGCCCCAGGGGTGGGCGGCACCTGATTTGAAGCTTCGGCAGCTGGAGCAACAGCCTTCTTCTTTCTCCTCACAAAGTTCTCTCGCATGGGCGCTGGGTCATCAACTCCCTCTCTCATCTCCACAGGCTGTGGGGGTTCGGCAGCAGCTCGCCTTCTTTGTCTATTCCTTTTGTCCTCTAGAAAGGACAGATACATCGGCTGGTAGTGGAGAAGCTGATGAGCGTGTCTTCTCGGAAAAGCCCGGAGTGCAGCGACGTTAGCAGCAACAGCTTGCCTCTTCATCCGGAGGGTTACCTTTGAAAGAGTTGTAAAACAAATACAACAAATTTCAGTCGGCATGAAAGATTGATCAAAGCAATTTAAAGATATGACGGAGGCTTACCGGGCGACCCCCTCTCAGTCGGCAGGGGCTTGCTCCCATCCGAAGGGTTGTTATATCCTCCGGACACCACAACATAAATATTTGCCCTTTCTCAGAGTCCGGTAGGCGGGTAAAAAGGTCTCCCATCCCTGCCCGGGCGCTCAAAAAATAGCGACTGGACCTTCTATTGTGGGACAAAGTGTAGAGGGAGAATAGATCAGAGACAGTGAAGGGAACCAGAGGCCCCCCTCGGCGATGGCCATCAACGGGAAGGCCACCTGATTGTCAGCACAAGGAACCTCCGCCGGTTCAAAGAGCAACTCGAACCGGACGTTGGAGGGGATGGAGTATAGCCGTCTGAAGTCAGCCGGCAAAGCAGGCACCCCAGTAGCATACAGCAGGTATGGGCATAGGCGCCTGCCGGATGGTCCGACAGCCTCGTGTTCTTCTTCAGTGATGATTACCTCCAGCACCTCCACAGCAGCGGCCAGAATAATGGCGTTCAAAGTCCTGGGGGACGAGGAAGTGCTGCTAGCGGCCTCATTTGACGAAGACCCGGACCGAGTGTCGGAACTAGTCTCCGTGTCTGAACTTGAGTGGGTGCCACTGGAATCCGACATCGTGTGCTCACATCCTGCCGGACACAAAATGAAAGTTAGAGGGCGATAAATCCCCAGAAATGGGGCTTGCGCCGACTCTACTTACCCTCCGCTCGTGGATACACTACCCACCAGTGAAAGGGCAACAGTCCGGCAGACAGCCAGTCAGACCAGCGAACATTCCATCGATCAGATAGGAGACCGTCCGAAACAAAAACAATGAAGGAAAATGCAAATATGGAGGGTCTGGATGATACCTGTCGATCTGAAGGTGCGAAGAAAGGAAGCTTGAAGACCGGAAGCTAGAAGGAAGGGATGATGACAAGCGATTGTATGCAAGGGGCGTCGGAGAGAAAAGTTCACATGTGAACTTCTAACCTTCCCCCCTCATATTTATAGGGGAAGGGGGAGGTGGGAACCCAGTTGAATCGCACGATCCGCGAGGAGGCGGCTCTGTCTAATCAACGACCAGCATAGGGTTCGAGGTGGCGTCCATCAGGCATCCCATCCGCACGCACCGACTCCTTCGGCCAATAAGAAGATGCCACGTGGACACCACAGAATGGTGGTTATGAAGTAATCATTACTGCCTGCTGACGCGCCGAACAATGTGCGTGCTGGCGACGCCCCAACGTTGAAACGCAACATCTGTCAAACAGGCCCGCCAGCACATTATAGCAGACCAACCGAGGACCGAGCAACGTCCGGCAGGTTATGATCAATCCTTCCCAACAAGTTGAAAAGAATTGAGGGGCTATTGTGGTAGACGGACCTCGACAGGTACCGGGTCGGATCTTTTAAGCCGGACTAATCGGCTGGTCTGGACCTCGCCCCACTATCTAACGGGGCAATCCAGGGTCGTCGGCCTCACGGACCCCCGACAAATCACTGCGGCTAAAGGACAGAATCGGCGGTTCATCATGTGCCCTTCACCATCTGAAGCAGTCTCACTGGACACCCGAGGGAGCCAAGTCGGGCTGGCTATGTGTCTTCCTTCAACCTCCGCCATACACAACTGGACGTCGAGGAAGCCCTGCGTCTCCGCTCCCCACAGGGAGAAGGAACAACTTTCACCGACGGACGGTCCTGTGCCGGAGTGGTCCACCATCGGCAGCGACAGGGAACAGTAACCTCCGACAGGTGGCATACGGGTCAGCCGTACAACTGCTGACGTGTCTCGGGTCAGTTCAGCGGCCTAGAAGCGCCATAGGGCTGACGGCGGCACTAGGCCTCCCCCCGTGTGCATCGCACGCTTGCACTTTTGGCGCCAAATCAGACTGGACTATATATACCCCGTTGAGTACTATTCACGAGACCGATTTTTCTGGTATCTCTCCGACCGCTCTTTCAGCTTCCAGTTTCCTTCTCCTTCCGTTGATGACTTAGCCATCGGAGGCCCCGCTCGGTCACTGCCGACCGGTGGACACTGACCCTTGTTTTGCAATAGCCAAGCAGGTGATCCTTTTTCTCTTATAGGTGACCGCCGAGCTGTCCGAAGCACCCATTGCAGCCATCCGGCCAGAACACAGAGGATCCGAAGAGCCCTCCGGACTTTCAGTCACCACACATCACATCTTAACATTTAAGCGAAGTAAAACTACTGCCCAAAAGGTTGCCGAGCTAAGCTCTTGGCCGAATACAAGTTGGCCGAAGGCTCTATGCCCAAAGCTTAGTAGTTGCTCACAAAGAGAATAAATACTCAGGATAACTTTTTGCTCGAAGGTTTATTTAGACGGAAGTCTCTTAGCTGAACTGCCAAACTTGGCAGAGCTTCATTTCAGACTTTGGCGGAAGGCCTGTGGGTCTGTCTGGATGCTAATATAGATATAAATTCAATGTCCTACTCAGAACTAGGTTTGTCGGAGGCTCAGGTCTGTCAGATTTTGCCGAGCTGCAATACAGCCGACTAATATGTTGTCGAGTTGCCATACTTCAGTCTGGACACTATTTTGTGCCTAGTGGGAAATACATAATTTGTTCAGGGTTCGATTATGTTGGATATAAGCTGAAGATGATCAAAAACAACTTTAAGGGTGTTGGGCCAATTGCCCGAACAACTCGAGTGATAAGGGTCAAAACGGACTGATCTTCTTCCAAGCACAATTGCTTCGGACAGTAATAATGTTAAATCAATCACCACACGTATGGGAGTGCGGCTGGCCTTATTTAAGACTTGGTCGAGCTGAATAATAAAGTCTGGGCAAGATCTAGCCAAGTGCTAGCTTTGCCGAGAAGAAAACAAATGGTTGTGCAGCGGAACTCATTTGACCGAGCATAATATCTGCTGAGCTGAACCAAAAATAATGGCCGCGCATAGGAAACAATGTTAATAGTGTTTGGCCAGACTTCAGATGAGTCTGCCAAAACAAAATCAATAAGGCAAGACTTTAATTCAGGTCTATCGAACAATAATATTAGCATTCTAGGGACTTTGCCGAACATGGAAATATTTAAAGAACAATTTTACCTTTGGCCAGAGTTCAATGTGTCGAAGGTCAAATGATCAGAGCTTTAATGACATTGCCGAGCAGATTCTGATATGAACAAGGTTCCTGCCGAACTGTTTAGATGGAACAAAACTTTGCTGAGATGAGTTGAGTTGAGGATTTGATAACTCAAAAGGGTGGTTGTCGAATACTAATTTGATGTTTGGCTATGCGGCAGTGTGATTGCCGAACACTAGAGTACAAAGAATGAGCTTGCCGAGCTCCTATAAAAAAGGTTTGAGACTTAGCCAAACTTCTAGGCCTTCGGACAGAGTTTCTAGAGAGAGAAATGGAGAGTATAGTTGCTCTCAAGTGTAGGTGTAGAAATGGAGGATTAAAGATGGTATTTATAGATTTGAAAAGAGAATTTGGCATAAACAATCATCCGGACTCTAGCAGACACAAAAACGGCTCGACTAAAAAAAGTGGTCCCACTTGGCCGTCCAGCTTTGGATGGTAGCTTGCTGACTTCAGCCCACTCATCCTAATGTCTTGGCTTTTTCTGCCGAAGTGTTGTGTGACATCACCATTTCTTTGTTGGGAGCTGGGCTGACCTCAGTCCACTCCGAGTTTCCCCTATCTTCTAGTGGCAACCCTTGCCTTATGACTCAACCCCTGTCTTAGGTGGTCATCCACATGACCTGTCTACATGGCCGAGCTACCTGACACATCCAGAGCTGACACGTCCGGACCTCCACGTGGCCTAACCTCTGCGGCCAGACCTATACCATTTGCAGTAGAGCTCAATCGGACTCCCGAACTTTTTTTCTTTACACTTAGGTCCTAAATTTAATTTCTTATGACCCCAAGGTTCAATTTGCACTCGAATAAATCTAATTAAATTCTCAAAAATTCGTATTTTCACAATTTAATATTCCTATATAATATTTTCTAGGGCTGGGGTCTCACATCCTCCCCAACTTTAAAGAAGTTTGTCTTCAAACTTAAAATAAGGAATAAATAAACATAGATGCATTCATAAGTAAGTTTTATACCTCAAATAAATAGCTGCGGATACTTCTAACGCATAACAATTTCTTTCTCCCAATTGGATTCATTACTAGATTGGTTCTCCTACCAAACTTTGACTAACGGAATCGCTTGGTTCCTTAATTGTTTCTCCTGACGATCCAGGATTTTGATTGGTCGCTCTTCGTAAGACAAATTTTTCTCGATCTCGATTGCTGGCTGAATCAAAACATGCGATGGATCTGAAATGTACTGCCAAAGCATTGATACATGAAATACATCGTGAGCATTGGCTAGTTCAGGTGTTAATGCTAATCGACAATCAACTGGCCCAATTCTCTCAAGAATTTTAAAAGGCCCAATATAACGAGGTTTAATCTTTCCTCTCTTTCCTAATCTGATAACACCCTTCATAGGTGACACCTTCAGAAATACCTTTTCTCCTTCTTAAAATTTAATTTCTCTTCGTCGCGAATCTACATAACTCTTCTGGCGATGTTGAGCTATTTTTATCCGATCTTGAATCAACCTTATCTTATCGGTTGTTTCTTGCACTATTTTTGGTCCAGTGAGTTCTGTTTCTCTAGTTTATGTCTAGCATGATGGTGATTTGCATTTCCTTCTGTATAGAGATTCAAAAGGTGACATTCCAATACTTGCTTGATAACTATTATTATAAGCAAATTCTGTCAATGGTAAATGTTCCTCCCAACTTCCTTGAAATTCCAACGTGCATGCTCGTAGAAGGTCTTCCAAGGTCTGAATCATTCTTTCTGACTGTCCATCCGTTTGCAGATGAAAAATTGTGTTGAAATTGTGCATTGTTCCCATAGCTTTCTGAAGTGCTTTGCAGAATCTAAACACAAAACATGGATCTCTATCTGACGTGATGGATACAGGTGTTCCGTGAAATCGGATAATCACCCGAAGGTAAGTAGACGCCATTTGGTCCATCAAGTACGTATTCTTGATTAGAATAAAGTGTGCTGACTTGGTCAATCGATCAACTATGACCCAAATCGCGTTATTGCCTTTGATTGATTGTGGGAATCTAATAACATAATCCATAATGATATCTTCCCATTTCCATTTTGAAATTGACAAGGGTTGATCTAATCCAGCTAGTCTCTATCGTATTGCTTTCACTTGTTGACACTCCAAACATCTGTTAACGTATTCTGCTACATCTTTCTTCATTCCCATCCACCAGTATGATTTCTTTAAGTCTTGATACATCTTCTTCTGCCCTGGATGAGTTGCAAGTTTTGACTTGTGGCCTTGATCTATGATCTTCCATTTGATTTCTTCTTTGTCGGGTACGCATATCCGGCTTCTCAATTTGAGAGTGCCATCATGGAAAGTAAACTCCCCTTGGTCATTGATGCTTTCTCGAATCTTCTTTAACTTGGAATCTTCCATCTGTAGTTGCTTGATTTCTTCGAGATTTGATGGTTCTATGATAATTGACGCAAGGTGCATTAGATACGATTTCTTTGGCTTCTTGCTGAGAGCGTCTGCTACTACATTACCCTTCCCGGGATAATATTGAATATTGAGATCGTAGTCTTTCATGAGTTCCAGCCATCTGCATTGCCTGAGGTTCAATTTCTTCCGTGTAAATACGTACTTTAAACTCTTATGATCGGTAAAAATATCGCAAGTAACTCCACACAAATAGTGGCACCATATTTTAATCGCAAAAATGACTGTTGCAATCTCCAAGTCATGCGTAGGATAGTTCTTCTCGTACGTCTTCAATTGTCGTGAAGCATAAGCAATCACCTTTCCATCTTGCATCAAAACACACCCCAATCCTTTATGTGAAGCATCGATATAAACTGCAAACTTCTCTTCTCCATTGGGTAGAGCTAATATTGGTGCTATCGTAAGCCTTTTATTTAATTCTTGAAAACATTCTTCACGCTCTTGAGTCCAGACGAAAGGTTCTCCTTTACGTGTAAGCTCCGTCATTGGTACTGCAATTCTTGAAAAGTCTTTGACAAAGTGTCGATAATATCCAGTGATTCCAAGAAAACTACGAACTTCAGTTATCGAGGTTGGTGCTAGCCATTTGGTCACAGCTTCAATCTTCTGAAGATCTACTTAAATGCCTTCTTTATTGATAATGTGCCCAAGGAAATGAAAACTCTTGAACCAAAATTCACATTTGCTGAATTTTGCATAAATCTTCTTCTCTCGTAGAATATGTAGAATCATTGCCAAATGAGTTGTATGCTGCTCTTCATTCTTTGAGTAGATCAAAATGTCGTCGATGAATATGATCACGAAATCGTCGAGATAATTGGTGAAGATCTGATTCATTAGGTACATGAATGCTTCTGGCGCGTTGGTTACTCCGAATGGCATGACTAGGAATTCGTAGTGGCCATATCTGGTACGAAAGGCAGTCTTCTCTACATCTTATGCTCTAACTTTTTGCTGGTGATACCCTGAATGCAAGTTGATCTTTGAAAATACTTGTGCTCCTTGCAACTGATCGAATAAGTCATCGATACGCGGTAATGGATACTTATTCTTGATTGTAAGATAAAGAGTCGAGAAATTTCTTAACAAT
>NMUG010011417.1:0-10638 GCA_002855965.1 Monotropa hypopitys
GAAGGCTTAGCGGTTCATTTGCCAGTTGTCCAGGCTCTTCTCTACAGGAGTCAATTTTCAGTAGCAGCTCTTACTACTTCTTTTCCTCTACCAGTTGTAGGGTGAGGATTGAGAGACTTTATAATTCAGTTTATTAGTTGTTCCTTTACAATAGACTATCAGTTTTGTTGGGACCTTGTTCTGGGTCATTTTTCCTTTGAGTTAGACTTGTCACACTTGGTACTAGTTTTGGTGTTGGAGCTTTTATATTATTATTCTTATTCCGCTGCGTGATTTATTAAAAATAAAGAGAAAAATTTTATGGTGTTTTAAAAATAAAGGCCAACTAGTCCTTGTCAGTATTTTAAATGTCGCGATTCGTAGCCGGATTAAATATTTTTCTATTAATCTGGGACGGGTCGTTACAATAATGGTGTTTATAAATTAAATATAAATGGTGTTGGTGTTGAGTTTAATGGAGTTAAAATGGTAATTTTTGGTATTAAGTTCAAACGAGATAAACTGCGTTTTTGGTGTTGAGTATCAAAGAGATAAAATGGTATTTTTGGTGTCGAGTTAAAGAGAAAATGGTGAATTATATATTTAAGAGATGTGTAAAAAGGTGTTGTGCGAGTTGAGTTAAAGGTGTTTTCATAAAGAGGAAATGATTTTGGAAAAAAGGTGTGTGGTTTTTTTAAAGGAAATGGTGATCCTTAGATATTTTGACTTCTTTTCTTTATGCTTTTCATATTAGTATTCGCCAGCCGTCGTTGCTGATACACGCTTGTGTTTCTTTCTTTTTAGGTGCTTGGAGCTAGTGTCTCAGTCCAGGCCAGCTGACGTGTTCTGTGGTAGGAGTTGTGAGTCTTTTACTCCTTTTCTTTGAGTCTGTTGTTGCTATCGAGTTGTAGTAGTGTTGTTGTTTGGCCTTGAGCCATGTCGTGTAGTGTTGTTGTAGCAGCAGTGTTGTGTTGAGTTGTAGTGGCCATGTGCCAGAGTTGTACCTTTTCTTTTCTTTGAGTCATTGTACCATCTGGAAAATTATAACAAGATTTGTTATGGAGTTTTATTTTTATATTTCAGTTTGTCATGTTGTGGTTTGAGTTGTGAGTTAGTTCTTGCTTTGCCACGTGTCCATCCCTTAATGACTGTCTTATTAAGCTATCTTGGGATTAAAAGTGTGATTTAGAATTTTGATGGGATTTTTGGGGACTTATGGGGCTATTAAAAGATTTAAAATAACGTTTGGGATTTATTTTGAAGATTTAAATTAAAGATTAGGATCAAAGTAAGAAGATTTAAAATTATAAGATTTTGGGTCTTAGATATCGGTATCTGGCTATGCCAAGATACCGGTATCTTAGGTGGTTTGGGCAGCCGAGAGTTAGAAATTGGTTCCTTTAGGGGTATCTTAGAATTTGTCTAAGATACTGATATCTTGAGAAGCAAGATATCGGTACCTTGAGGAGTTTGGATCAGATTGGATTGGCGGCCATGGATGTGTGGCAGGGGAAGGAATAGCCACGTATATGTATTGTTTATATCGTTGTGAAGTGTCCAGAGCCTTTATACATGGGAGAAGTCTGAGAATGCATGTGTAGGTGGCATAAGAAGATCTGTACAAGTGTAGCTAAATAATATCAGAGAACTGAGTATAAAACCAAAACGTATCTGAACATAAATTATTTTACCAAATTAGTCTAAGAATTCTCTTTTATCAAATCTATAAGAATAGACTGAGAGGTTGAGATGAGAGATCGAGAGTCAAAGTGAGAGGAGGTCTGGGTAGCAGAGGTGGGTTGCTGTGAGTATATGATCGTAGAAGATGAGCAGTAGGAAGGGGATTTAAAGAACCCAGTTTTGGCATGAACTTAGGGAATTATTTTAGAGCAAACTAGGTAAGCAATCCAAATTCTAAAAACACAGTTATGTTCCAAATTCTTTCTAGTATGTGTGTACCAAATTTGAGGTTAATTGGATGTGTTTTGGTAGGGTAATTTCGATCTGGAGCAGAAGGAGGTCAGGAAGAGAAGGAATCCTATTCGGCAAAATCTTCTGAATTTTGGTTCGAGTTTCTGAGATAAATTTTTAGGAATCTAATTTGGTGAAGTTACTCCAAATCATGTGTAGTATATATGGTTTAAATTTGAGAGCAATTGGTTGAGTTTTGAGGTTAAAATCAAGAAAATAAGTTTTTTGGACCAAAACTTAGTTTCTGTAGAAAACCTTTGATTTGGAGAAGATGACCAAGATATCGATATCTTGGGAGCTAAGATACTGATATCTTGGGCATTGGAACAGGATACCCTAGTTACAGTTTATTGAAATCGGTATCTTGAGATACCGGTATCTTAGGCTAGCCAAGATACCGATATCTTGGTGCGGTATCTTGAGAGGTACCTTTGTTTGTGGTATCTTAAGGAGTTCCTTGGGGTTCTGTTGAAATACCGATATCTAGCAGTGCTTAGATACTGATATCTTAGTCTCGGGAAAAATTGTAAAGTTTTGGAAAATGATGAACTTGGGTTTTAAATATATTATTTGGAGGATTATTTTAGTAGAATCTGATATAGATTATTTGGGCTTTTGATAGGTATTTGAGGTGCCGAAAGTCTTATTTTGGAGGAATCGTCAAAAGGTGAGTACTATTATGGATTGTATAAATTAAAGTAAGTTAGTATTTTTATAATATAAATGTGTGGTGTTTGGAAATGATTTAAAAAGATAAAAACCCTTTGGATTACAAATATATTTTGTGGGTGAGTTGTGTAATTTTAAAGATGAAATAGTTTTGGAGAAAATAAAGAAATGGTGTTGTTTTGGTGTCAGTAAAATGGGTATAATTTGGTGAAACTAAAAGAAATGTGATTTCTAAAAGGGGAAATAAGTTTGAAGAGGTAAGTGCATTTAAGTGGGGTGTAATTTGATAAATAAAAGGTGTTAAAAATATAAGTGTGTGTTGAGTGGACTTAAATAGCCTTGCTATGGAACTGGTGGTTCCATGGATCATATGTACGAGGTGCGTACAGTCGGGTTCTCATGGTTAATGAGACATTGTACTATATGTACAGGTGTGTTCTATCCTTACCACTGGGACGGGTGTAGTGGCCCCTGGATCATTACTTGTGCATATCCGAGAATGTCCCCAGGGTATCAGATCTGACTTAAACGGGTGGTCACCGGGCATTAATGACCCTTGACTATTATGGCTCACTAGTGTGGTGTGTGTGTGTGTGCAAGTGTGTGTGTTCTAGTATGTGGTGTGTATTTCCAAGTGTGGTGTGGTGTGTGTTTCCAGGTGCAATGTGGTGTGTGTTTCAAGTGTAGTGTGTGTGTGTGTGTGAATGTGGGTAAATAAGTAATTCATAAAAAGGAAATGATTTTAAGAAATGGGTGTGTGAGTGTAGTTTTGAAAGAAGTGGTAATCCTAAGTTATTTTAACTTCTTTACTTTATGCTTTTCATTTTAGTATTCACCAGCCATCGTCGCTGATGCACGCTTGTACTTTCTTTTTAGGTGCTCGGAGCTAGAGTCCCAGTCCAGTCTAGCTGTTGAGTTGTGGTGGTGTCAGAGTTGAGTCTCTTTTCTCTTAAGTCTATTGTAGCAGTGTTGTTTTGGCCTTCAGCCATATTGTGTAGTTGTTCAGGGTTGTTGTAGCAGCAGTTGTTCAGATGAGTTGTATTGGCCAAGAGTCAGAGTTGTATTTTATTTTATTTTGAGTTGATGTATCATCTGGGGATTTATAACCAGAGCTTTGGAGTTTTATTTTATATTTCAGTTTTGTCGTATAGTGGTTTGTGTTAGTAGATGCTTGGCAACGTGCCTATCCCTTAATAACTGTCATTATAAGTTATTAGGGATGGGGTGTGACAGGTTTTGGTATCAGAGCATAGGTTTGAGATTCTGTAGACTAAGTAGTGTCGTGTCAGCTGGACTGTGGACATAGGGTGTTGTCGAGTCGAGTGAGTTTTAATCGTTTGTAATATCTAAATATTAATTGTGGCATTGGTGTTAGCAGATTTTGAGATGGATCACGGGGAAGGATTCGAGCGGTACTTAGCAAAAGAAGTCAAAGGCAAGAGGTCTTGCGAATCAGAGAAGGAGTATAGCAAAATTGACAAGTTCATATCAATGTTGGCAAATTATGTGGAGAGTAGAGATGATGGAGGAGATGAAAAGATTAAGAAGACAGATTTTGAGGCACTTAGGCAAATAAAAAGATTGCACATGATAGAATCTGGAGGATCGAAAGGTGATAGTCATGCAATGAGATGGTTAAAGGAAATAGAGAACAAACTGGTAAAATCATTTAGAAAAATTAAGCAAGGGAGCAGCACCGTAGAGGAGTACCAGTTGAAATTTGAAGCTCTAGTGCAATTTGATGAGGAAATAGCAAATTCTAATGTTAAGAAGTGTGATCATTTCAAGAGAGGGTTAAGTGTAATGATAGTGAGTAGAATATCAAAAGTTAGAGAGATATCATTTGATGGATTAGTGAAAATGGCTATGAGAGTAGAAAAACAAATTAAAATTTTGCAAGAGTACCAGAAGATGTTAAAAGAGAAGAAATTGAAGAGCAAGAAGTTGGGTCAAGTGTCAGAGAAGAAGAAGTCAAAGCAAATTTTAACTATAGCAAAGTAAGAGTTGGAGTTCATAAATGTAATAGTTGTAATTTAAATTTCGAGGACGAAATTTCTAAAAGGGGGGAAAAGTTGTAAGACATGTGTTGAGAATCAAGGTTATTAATATTAAATAATTGAGATTTAAGAATAATTTGGGATTAAAAGTGTGATTTAGAATTTTGATGGGATTTTTGGAGACTTATGGGGATATTAAAAGATTTAAAATAACGTTTGGGATTTATTTAGAAGATTTAAATTAAAGTTTGGGATCAAAGTGAGAAGATTTAAAATTATAAGATTTTGGATATTAGATATCGGTATCTGGCTATGCCAAGATACCGGTATCTTAAGTGGTTTGAGCAGCCGAGAGTTAGAAATCGGTTCCTTTAGGGGTATCTTAGAATTTGTCTAAGATACCGATATCTTGAGAAGCAAGATATCGGTACCTTGAGGAGTTTGGATCAGATTGGATTGGCGACCATGGCTGTGTGGCAGGGGAAGGAATAGCCACGTATATGTATTGTTTATATCGTTGTGAAGTGTCCAGAGCCTTTATACGTGGGAGAAGTCTGAGAATGCATGTGTAGGTGGCATAAGAAGATCTGTACAGGTGTAGCTAAATAATATCAGAGAACTGAGTATAAAACCAAAACGTATCTGAACATAAATTATTTTACCAAATTAGTCTGAGAATTCTCTTTTATCAAATCTGTAAGGATAGATTGAGAGGTTGAGATGAGAGATCGAGAGTCAAAGTGAGAGGAGGTCTGGGTAGCAGAGGTGGGTTGCTGTGAGTATATGATCGTAGAAGATGAGCAGTAGGAAGGGGATTTAAAGAACCCAGTTTTGGCATGAACTTAGGGAATTATTTTAGAGCAAACTAGGTAAGCAATCCAAATTCTAAAAACACAGTTATGTTCCAAATTCTTTCTAGTATGTGTGTACCAAATTTGAGGTTAATTGGATGTGTTTTGGTAGGGTAATTTCGACCTGGAGCAGAAGGAGGTTAGGAAGAGAAGGAATCCCATTCGGCAAAATCTTCTAAATTTTGCTTCGAGTTTCTGAGGTAAATTTTTAGAAATCTAATTTGGTGAATTTACTCCAAATCATGTGTAGTATCTATGGTTTAAATTTGAGAGCAATTGGTTGAGTTTTGAGGTTAAAATCAAGAAAATAAGTTTTTTGGACCAAAACTCAGTTTCTGCAGAAAACCTTCGATTTGGAGAAGATGACCAAGATACCGATATCTTGGGAGCTAAGATACCAATATCTTGGGCATTGGAGCAGGATACCCTAGTTACAGTTTCTTGAAATCGGTATCTTAAGATACCGGTATCTTGGGCTAGCCAAGATACCGATATCTTGGTGCGGTATCTTGAGAGGTACCTTTGTCTGCAGTATCTTAAGGAGTTCCTTGGGGTTCTGTTGAGATACCGGTATCTAGTAGTGCTTAGATACCGATATCTTAGTCTTGGGAAAATTGTAAAGTTTTGGAAAATGATGAACTTGGGTTTTAAATATATTATTCAGAGGATTATTTTAGTAGAATCTGATATAGATTATTTGGGCTTTTGATAGGTGTTTGAGGTGCCGAAAGTCTTATTTGGAGGAATCGTCAAAAGGTGAGTACTATTATGGATTGTATAAATTAAAATAAGTTAGTATGTTTATAATATAAATGTATGGTGTTTGGAAATGATTTAAAAAGATGAAAACACTTTAGATCACAAATATATTTTGTGGGTGAGTTGTGTGATTTTAAAGATGAAATAGTTTTGAAGAAAATAAAGAAATGGTATTGTTTTGGTGTGAGTAAAATGGGTGTAATTTGGTGAAACTAAAAGAAATGTGATTTCTAAAAGGGGAAATAAGTTTGAAGAGGTGAGTGTGTTTAAGTGGAGCATAATTTGATAAATAAAAGGTGTTAAAAATATAAGTGTGTGTTGGGTGGACTTAAATAGCCTTGCTATGGAACTGGTGGTTCCATGGATCATATATACGAGGTGCGTACAGCCAGGTTCTCACGGTTAAATGAGACGTTATACTATATGTACAGATGTGTTCTATCCTTACCACTGGGACAAGTGTAGTGGCCCCTAGATCATTACTTGTGCATATCCGAGAATATCCCCAGGGTATTAGATCTGACTTAAACGGGTGGTCACCGGGCATTAATGACCTGTGGCTATTATGGCTCACTAGTGTGGTGTGGTGTGTGTGTGTATGCAAGTGTGTGTGTTCTAGTGTGTGGTGTGTATTTCCAAGTGTGGTGTGGTGTGTGTTTCCAGGTGCAGTGTATTGTGTGTTTCAAGTGTGGTGTGGTGTGTGTGTGTGAATGTGGGTAAATAAGTAATTCATAAAAAGGAAATAATTTTAAGAAATGGGTGTGTGAGTGTGGTTTTGAAAGAAGTGGTGATCCTGAATTATT
Source organism: Monotropa hypopitys (assembly GCA_002855965.1). Classification (NCBI taxonomy): domain Eukaryota; kingdom Viridiplantae; phylum Streptophyta; class Magnoliopsida; order Ericales; family Ericaceae; genus Monotropa; species Monotropa hypopitys. Next base: position 7,030 of record NMUG010011417.1, read on the forward strand.
TTAACTTCTTTACTTTATGCTTTTCATTTTAGTATTCACCAGTCGTCGTCGCTGATGCACGTTTATGCTTTCTTTTTAGGTGCTCGGAGCTAGAGTCCCAGTCCAGTCCAGCTGTTGAGTTGTGGTGGTGTTAGAGTTGAGTCTCTTTTCTCTTGAGTCTATTGTAGCAGTGTTGTTTTGGCCTTGAGCCATGTTGTGTAGTTGTTCAGTGTTGTTGTAGCAACAGTTGTTCAGATGAGTTGTATCGGCCAAGAGCCAGAGTTGTATTTTATTTTATTTTGAGTCGATGTATCATCTGGGGATTAATAACTAGAGCAATGGAGTTTTATTTTATATTTCAATTTTGTCGTGTAGTGGTTTGTGTTAGTAGATGCTTGGCTACGTGCCTATCCCTTAATAACTGTCATTATAATTTATTAGGGATGGGGCATGACAATACAGGCCCAACTTATGCATCCCTAGGGCTGACGTCACCTAAAGGGAGCGCCTGCTCGGTGCGCTCTACGTGTCCCCAAGGCCTCTCAAGTCAGTACTCTCCTATAAATACCCCACTCCAGGTACCATTTGAGAAGGACAACTGGATCCACCCTTAAGTTGTTTAATTTCTTGTCATTTCCTTTCACTTTTGGAAGATGACTATACTGACTTGATCGTCAGAGGCCCCATCCGGTCATAACCGACCGGTGTGCACTGACCCTTGTTTTGCAGGAAACCCCCATGGCGTCCTTTTTTTCTTATTTGCAGGAGGAAGCCTCTAGTCCCTTCCGGAGCTCAGATCATCCGACTGCTTCTTCAGGCGCTTAGGCCATCCAACCGCCTCTCCTCAGGTGCTCAGGCCATCCAACTGCTGCTCCTTCCAGGGCTCAGGCCATCCAACCGCCTCTCCTCAAGCGCTCAGGCCATCCGACCGCCTCTCCTCAGGCTTTCAGGTCATCCGACCGCCGCTCCTTCTAGGGCTCAGGCAATCTGACCGCCTCTCCTCAGGCATTCAGGTCATCCGACCGCTGCTCCTTCTGGGGCTTAGGCCATCTGACCGCCTATTCTCACGCACTCAAGTCATCCGACCGCCTCTTCTTCAGGCACTCAGGCCATCCGACCGCCCCTTCCAGAGCTCAGGTAAAATTTCCTAAAACTCTAACGAAGCATTCCTATTCCCTCTGATCAGCATGCATGCAACATGCCACCACACACTCCACATGCATACTTGGCAGTAGTTAAGGGTTTTCTCATTGAGCTGTTGTTTGCTCAGACCCTATTTCTTTTCCTTTTTCTAGTTTGTGTTGTAGGACTAGACTGGCTTGGAGTTGGAGTCAATTGCTAGATTTTTCTCAGACTTAGATGTTCCAGTTCTCAGTGGTGGTCTTTCAGTTTCAGTTATACTTTACCTTTCAGTTTTAGTACTTTCAGTTGTAGTTTATTTACTCTGTACTTGTAGCACTCTCGTTTACAGTAGCAATTGTAGTAGACTGGCTCATGTACTTCTCTTCTGCTCTCTACTTGTTATACCTCTCTTGTACTGTACTATAATGAGAAACTCAACTGACTGTATTTGGATAGCAAGTAGTTGTATCCCCTATTTATTATTTAAACTGTATGTCAAAAAATGGTTTTGAAAATTCGGGGCATGACATGACGGCATGTAGAGTTACGACTAGATAAAGGAATAGCTATTTTCTTTGCATTGGTTTGGAGAGAAGAGGGACCGATGAGAGGTAGTCTCTTAGGTGACCGAGGGCTTCCCTGCACTAATCAGTCTAGAGGAAAATACCATCGGCTATTCTTTTTTAGGACCTTATAGAATGGCCGACATTTTTCCAAAGATCATCTAATGAAACGGTTGAGAGCTGCCACCATCCCTGCCAGCTTCTATACTTTCTTCAGGGTCCTTGGGTCCTCTATCTTTTGAATTATGAAGATCTATGAAGGGTCGGATTCAATGCCTCATGGTGTGACCAGGTAGCCAAGGAACTTTCCTGAACTGACACCGAAGGCATATTTCGAAGCATTGAGCCAAAGCTTGTACTCCTTAAGGATATTGACGATGTTCCTGAGGTCTTCTAGGTGACGCTCTTTGTCCTTTATCTTTACTACCATATTATCGATGTAGGCCTCTATGGTGTCTCCGAGTTGAGAGTTGAATATTTTCGTGATCATCCTCTGATATGTTGCTCCGGCATTCTTGAGGTCGAATGGCATAACCTTGTAGTAGAAAAGTCCAATGGGGGTAATGAAGTCTGTCTTCTCCTGGTCAGGGCTGAACATTGCAATCTGATGATACCCCTGTAGGCATCCATAAAGCTCATATGGGGATGTTCGATCGTTGAATCGACCCGCTGATCAATTCTTAGAATAAAAAAGTTTCTTTGGGGCAAGATTCATTCAGGTTGGTGTAATCTATACAAACCCTCCACTTGCCAGTCTTCTTTTTTACCACTACCATGTTAGTTAACCAGGTGGGGTAGTGAACTTCTCAGATCGCCTAAGCTTTGGCCAACCGGTTCACCTCTTCTATGACTGCATCTGTATGGGCAACTACTGACTATCTGGTTTTTTGGATGATGGACCGACACTCTGGCCGAATGTTGAGGTGATGGATAATAAAGTTAGGATCTATGCTCGGCATCTCATAAGGTGTCCATGTGAATACTTCCATGTTAGTTTTTAAGAGGTTGATCAAGTGCTCCTTCTATGCGTCTGCTAGTTGAGAGCTGATCAGAAAGAAGTGATTCGGATCATCGGTACTCAGAGGGACGATGACAAGGTCCTCAATTTATTTAGCAGAGGCGCTTGTAATGACACCCTCTAGTACTGGCTAGTCTGGAACCTCCACCTAGTGAACTTGCTCGTGGGTGACCTTTCCTTTGACAACAACGATATAACACTACTTTGCCGATACTTGGTCACCCCGAAGCTCTTCAACTCCTCGACTACCTATAAATTTTATGACTTGGTGGTATGTGGAGGCCACTCCCTTGATGACGTGGACCCAAGTTTAGGCTAGAATGGCATTGTAAGGGGATGAGACGTCAACTAACACAAACTCCACCTCAATTGTGATCGAGTTAATGGTCACTGAGATGAGGATTTTGCCAAGCAGCCACACAGAAGCCATATTGAACCCACCAATAGAAAAATGGTCGGTTGTAGGCTCTATACCCTATTTTTTGAATAGGGAGTAGTACATCACATCATCCGAGTTGTCGAGGTTAATGAGAACCCTTCGAACATGATACTCGGCAAGTTGCAGGGTGACGACCAAAGCATCATCATGAGGGTGCTAAAACCTGTCAGAATCCCTATCTGATAAGGTGATTGAATACCAAGAGTCTGGTTTTTGTTTCTTAGGCATTGGTTGCACAAAAAGGACCTCCTTTGCTGCAAACTGCTCTAGCTCTGACCGAAGTTGCCTCCCTTCTGTGGTCAACCATTCCATAGATGATGTTGATTATTCATATGACGGGCTTCAGGTCCTCTCTCAGCACTCCAGTTGCAGTCTTCTCGGCATCAACATTGTAATACCCGTACCATTTAAATAATAATAATAATAAATAAATAAATAATATTTTGAGATGAAAATAATTTATATAGATGTATAAAAATAAATAAATT
>NMUG010011418.1:0-10636 GCA_002855965.1 Monotropa hypopitys
GAGTATCCCTTTAGAAGAGATCCCTTCTAAAATTTTCACTCCACTTGTGTGTTGTCTCTTGGTGAATCTACACGCCTCTACCCTATTGGCTCAAGGAGAATGAAGAATATAGTCCTTCCACTATAAGACATTATCTGTGGCATATGGCAACCCAACTTTTATTTGAGGTATACACCTGCCTTTTCACATGGTGTTGTATAACACAAAAATCTAATCCACAAGAGCTAAAAAAAGGTGAAACTTGAAACTTTAAAATTCTAGACCAGATGCTGAAGAATTAAATTCTACGTATGAAACTTGGAAACTTTGTAGCCTGAAGGAAGCTCTTGAACTTGACACTCTATAAACAAAGATGAGAACATGTCATTGAACTCATTCATTAATCTTCTATTCCTAATTGCATCCTACACACTTACGGTACTGGTTCGTACAGAAGCCGATCATTCAGTGTGCAAACTTGTCGACGGGAACAATTCTTTTGAATGTGGTATGCCCGGACCAATGTCAGTCTGGGGCAATCCCCCGGCCAAGGGCAACCACCGGGAAAACAAAATTTTTTAATAAAAATTTACAGTAAATGTTTTTTAAAATATTTTAATATATGTTTTCCATAATAAGGGCAACAATTTTTTTTGGAGGGATTGGACAACCCAAACCTCAGGGCCTGACTGTGTCCCTATTCTCTTCAATGAGAGGATGGGGTGCTGTGAAAGCTATCCAAAACAATGCATATACAATTCACGAAAAATAATTAAGAAAATAAAAGAATAAACCAAGAACACAAATTTATATGATTCTCATTCAGTGTAATGGAGGTACATCCAAGACACATATCAGTTAACAATTTGTATTGAATATGAGAGAGAATTACTATCGTTCACCAAACTCCAAGTACAAAACTGTAGCCTCACTCTATTGGTGTGTAATAATGTAACAACCTAACCTAAAACAAATTAGAAGACAATATATACCATTTCCCCTAATTCTACCAAAAAACAGCATTTAGCATTCTGGAGCCCACCCGATGATCGTACGCACCTCGGACACGGAGCGGTGCTCGCGCCCCCCGTGAGCACCCCAAGAGCGCGACCTTCTTCCGGTCCATGTCTTAGCCAAAATTTAGCCTTTTCTTGGACTCTTTCTTAGCCAAATGTTGGACTTCACACCCAACAATCTTCCACTTGAAGTTCAACAAATACAACTCCTCAATGCAAACTGAAGTGGGGGTTTGCCTTCTGATCGTCGATGGATGAATCCCTCACGTAGCTGCACAGGTAAAACACGTTAGGCTACCAGCAATACTGCCAGTGGACCTTCCGATAATAAAGTCAGACGAGATTTCTAGAGAGAGAGAGAGAGAGAGAGAGAGAGAGTAAATGGACATAGTTTTTGGTAGGAGTCAATGTGTGTACCTCTCCCTTGGCCCATGGCTGATATTTATAGTATCATCGGTGCGTGTCCAGTACGTGCTTTGGCGCGCTTGGTGCTACGACAGGACTGTCTGGGATAATACACCTGTCTAAAGTGATTGTCGCGTATGGGGATATTCTTTTATCTGGTCTACTCAAAATGCATGAAAGTTGACATGAAGGCTTCACGCGTCGTGAGCATGCCCAGGAAATTCGGGATGCTATCCCCGAGGAGAATATTCTCTACCACCTTTATCACGTTTGTCGGGCCAACACGTTGCTGACCACAAAGCATGGCAGAACCATCATGGCATGATCTTGGCCGGAAGGATGAGATACCGGATCCCTAAGATCCTGCGACCGAGGGGAGTGCTGCAGTACTCGCCCTTCGACAGTACTTCTTGGGCGCCCCTTGTCCCGCGTTGCCTTCTGTTGCATGTGCCGGTACGACACCTAGAAGCCCCTCGTCGGCCACTGGAATTCTCCTAGGCCCTTACACAAACCATCATCCAATCCAATAAGCACTAGTGTGAGAATCCCATCGACTTCTAGTCTTGAAGACTTATAGAATCTAAACAACCTTTCAACTTGTCCATAGTAACCATTTTGTAAACATATCCGTTGGATTCTCATTCATATGATTTTTCTCCAAAGTGAATTGTCCCTTTTCAACAAAAAACCCGACAAAGTGATACTTTATGTCGATATGCTCGATCTTTGAATAAAATGCCGAGTTCTTTTCCAAATGAATTGCACTCTGACTGCCGCTGAACAACCAACATTTGTCTTGTTCTATGTTACTCTTTTAGAAAGTTTTGAAGCCATACCAACTCCTTGCATGCCTATGTGGTTGCAACGTACCCCTCTTATATGGTAGAAATATTCACAATTTTCTATATACTTGAGACCCAACTATCTACAACATTGCCCAAAGTAAATACACACCTTGTCTTGCTCTTACCTTTCAACCCCAACTATGAAACACAAAGACTAATACAAAGAAGGAGGGGGACATAGGAGGAGTAGGGTCAGTTCTAGTCTCACCCCTGGCACTCACATCCCCATTGTAGTTAAGCTAAAGTTCGAATGTTCGAATAATGTTGTAGAATACAAGCCATGTGTTTACTAAACTTCAAGCGACAATTGACATGGTGAAGAGATTGATGTGTTTCGAGATGCTATCAACGTCTCCCGCTAAATTTGAATCCACAAAACCTTGAAAATGCATCTCAGAGTCATCGTAACACAAATCCATATCCTTGATCCCTCAGAGATACCTTAGAATCTGTTTGACTACCTCCCAATGTTCTTTGCGCAGAATTGATATGAATCTGCTGACAACTTCCACTACATGAGCAATGTCCAGTCTTGTACATACCATGACATACATCAAGCTCTCAATTGCTAAAACATACAATACTTTGGCCGTATAGTTCCGCTCTTCATATGTTACTATCGCTTGTTACTAAGAAAGTTTGAAGTGACTCATCAAGGGCGTGTTAACAAGCTTAGCATACTCCATATTGAACCTTTTTAGCACCTTGTCAATATAAAATATTTACAACAACTTCAACTTCTTATTAGTCACGTTCCTTCAGATTGGCATGCCTAGGATTTGCTTTGCAACATGACAGACCCCCTAATGCATCGTCACTCATGAGGGCTCTAACAAATTAGAAATTTATAAACAAGAAAATAATACTTAGCAAAGTGATAAGTCCAGGATCGGTCCATAGGGAATTGAACCAAATCAAATAGTTGCTTGGTAAAGAGGGTTTATCTTGCAAGAGAGACAGAAGGACGCAACCCTTGGATTAGTTTTGGTATAGATGATTAAACTAAGACCTAAGACTATTACTAAGTTAAAATAGTAAACTAAGCGACATGGTCTAGGGATTTCTCACACCTAACCTAGGCTATGTTTGACTTCTCAATGACAACACGAGTGAGAATCACAATGTGGGATCTCACACAGAAGGTTTAGCATTTAAGCACAAGTCATTGGTCAGGAAATGGCACAGGAGATAGAATTTGATTTTCATAGACATTTCATCGAACACCTAGGGTGACATAGCTACAAGTATGAGATGTGCCAATATTATTGTCAATAACCCATCAAGAAAGTTAACAACCCTCGTCTTAGACTCAAATTACATGAACTATATACTCTTCTCACACAACTTCAAGACCTCAATTATATCTAAAGATTATTTATTTTAGTAGAATTAGCTCATTGAGTTATTTTGTCGAACACCTAGTAGGACATAGCTACAAGTATGAGATGTGCCAATTTAATATCTCCAACCCATCAAAAAGATTAACACCACCAAGATCAGACCATAATTTATGAACTAATCCATTTACAACCACAACATTGCAATCAATATATGGAGAACATTAGAAAAACCTAGGTCATGGGATGTTAGTCACCCATAACCAAACCCAGGAGCCTACCCCTCCATTAATCCTAAAATAAGGTAAGAAATGCCAAGAACAAACGAAAAATATTGCATAGAAATGAAATACAAAATTAAATTAAAACTAACGTATAAAAAAGATTACATCAATAGAAAGAGGAAGGATACACTTACATGGTTAATGAAGACCGAAACTTCCAAAACCCAAAGATTCAACCTAAATCTAAGAGAGAAGAAGAGGGAGGAAGATAGAGAAACTCTCAATCTCAAAAATCCTAACTAAAACTAAAATCCAACCTAACTAATATATAAAATTGTATACACAATGAGTATATATACTCCCTGTAGTAGGCCAGACACTGGTTAGGGTATCCATAGGCATCCTGCCTAGCAGTCTTGCCAACTTGGACCACTCCTTAGCTGACCCCCGGAGAGTAGTTAGGGTTGTCAGCCTCACGACCCTTCGACAGAGAAATATGCCTACACGCTTTAGGGAAACCAGAACCAGCTAAATCCATGGTCCTTCGACATAGAAGCAGACCCTCCGGACAATCGAATAGAGCCAGTTGATAGCCATGCGAAGACCTTCAAACCTTCAATGTTTCTTGGCGGTCGGCAAGGGAGTGGCACGTGTGCCCCTGGTTCCAAGGAAAACACAACTTCCCCTCGTCAGTTCGATCATATACCGGATGGTTCACCATCGGCAGTGATACGAGGAGAATGGGTACCAATGCTGACACTGGATACCCAAGCAGTGTCCGACCGCTTGGGTTTTGTCCGTATCTCAGCTGTCGTGGTCCTTGCAGTTGTAACAGGTTGACATGCAATCATTACAGACCGTTAAGGCTGACGTCACCCGGCAGGGACCATTCCACGCATGCCTATGCACTTGCCTTGGACTCCAAGTCAGGTCAACCCTATAAATACCCATCTTGAGGTACAATTTATGGATCTTCTATTGATTCAAACTATTACACTACCCTTCGACATCCTCTTCTTGCTCACCGATTGACTTAAGCTTCGGAGGCCCCTCTTGATCATTACCTTTTTGGTTATAGGAACCAAGAAGGTCTTCCTGCTTTATTTGCAGGCTAGCTTTCGACAACCCTCATGCATTCCACAAGAGATCTCAGTCTATCCAAAGCTTAGGCAGACACACATAGTTAGATTCTAGTCACCACATTTGGAGAATTTGCTGGGGCACTAGTTTCTCAGAATTCGGTGACCTCACACTCTTTCTACCTACTCCCTCTCAGTTTCTTTATAATTTTATGATGGGTGGAGAGAATAATCTTCCTCCTTCGAGGGATGACCTACATCCTCCATCTCTTCTTCCGTACACGTGAGTCAGCATCCTAGGCTCCTCAGCTCAGAACACTTTAGAGTTTCTTCCATCATCATCGCAGTCGACAAATCATCTCCTTTAGTCAATGGATGTTGAGATTGTCTTTCTTAAGAATAAGTTGTCCAAGCTCTCTGAATTGGTCACGAATCCTCTGACATAAGCATCTGATAGTTAGCGGGATAGGGAGAATCCCTATCTCACACAGGTACCGATAAACTAGCACGGAGGTCAGCACTACAACATCAAATGATCACGGATGCTTAGGCAAGGCCAAGGTCTATGACCAAAGCCCCTCGTCTAAGTGCCAGTTAGATGGCAAGATTACCTGGTCCTATTAGCGTCGGACCTCTAGTGATGTAGTAGTCATTTCCCGCTCTGATAGGACTTTCTAGAAGACACTCTACATCTACGACAATAGTACGTATATTTTGGTCAACCCAAGAGATGTCACTGCAAACCCCACAAGGTACGATTGAAGGAGTGTCTATATGCTCAACCGAAATCTTGCAAGGAGAAGCCCCTCGAGCATTCGGAAAGGCATAGGGACAAGTGCAAAGATGATCTCCACGAGGAGTGCCGACACAAGAAAGATAATGGCCGATGCCACGACTCTCCCCACCTTCATCACGATCAGGACTTGTGGGAGAACCTCACTGCCAAAATAACCCTCAATGTCGACTATCCATTCAGATGTAGCCTTCCTCTAAGGCCAACTTTCGATGCCAGGTTTCGGTAGCTCCACCTCTCTCCATTCGTCAAGGAGCTTGAATCGACAGTCTTGTAGACCGACTTCAATCTCCCCAAGTTCACCAAGTATGATCCAAATACGTACACTCATCTCATCCACTACTACAAAATCATCTCTCTATACACCACCAATGACTCAATCATGTGCAAGGTGTTCCCAACTAGCCTTGGCACTCTTGGATCCTTGTGGTTCAATAAGTTCTCATCCTGTAACATTACCTGCTACTGGGATCTCGAACATGCCTTCATGGCTCGATTCATAATGAGAATCAAGCAAAGGAAGGATGTGGACACCCTTATCAACATATAAAAGCGACTGGAGGAGAGTTTCCGCTAGTATGTCGACCACTACTGGGAGCTCTTTATCAAAATATAGGGTTGCGATAAGACCATCATCACAACATCATTCAAGGTTGGCTTAGAGTGAGACAATTGGATCTTTAGCGACCTGATGTTGCACCTTCCAGAGGACATGGATGACCTCATGCTCTGGATTGATAAATTTTGCCAACTGGAGGACCTTCTGGCCAAATGGATGGCTCAATGCTCGGTGCACTCCCTCGTCCATCTCATAACTTTGGCAGTCGGAGGCAGGTGAACACCATCAAATCTGGGCTGAAGAACCAACCAAAGTTGTACGACTTCATTGCTGAATCGATAGTTTTTATGGAGCCTACCTACATGATTCTCAAACACATCGAGAACTAGACGTTCTTCAGCTATCCAGACCACAAGCTGGGAACGAAAGCAAGACGAAAGATAAGAGAGTCTACTACACTTTCTATAAGGAGCAGGGACACTTCACGACCGTCTGCAAGACGTTCAAGGCATATTTGGAATGCCTGGTGCAGCAAGGGAGCCTTAACAAATGGGTTGACCACAAGAAGACCTAGGAGTGCGCCCAGACTGTTGGATAGGGTGCATAGCCAGAGGAGGCCATTCCAATGATCAATATTATCCACGCCCCTCAACAAAGAAGCTCTCGACCATCTTTGTAGTTAACTCAGCCAGGATGCTGCTCCAAAGCAAGTGCTCACAGTCGGGTTCGTACTAAAGTGGAAGTATTTACTAAGTAGTCCCGCTGGACCATTTCCTTTACAGAAAGGGATCTTGAGTGGATACAACTGTCACACAATAATGCATTGGTGGTCACGGTTAGTATCGACCACACTAACATTTGTTAGATCTTGATTGACCAGAGAAGCTCTACCATAGTCATGTACTTCCTATTGTTCCAGGACCTCAAGCTATCTGCTATTGATCTCTAAATTGCCGACGTCCCACTAGTTGGATTCAATGGGGTGTCAGTCTAGCCCATCAGCAAGATCACCCTATTGGTCCAGGAAGGGTTGAAGACAATCGACATAGAATTCATCGTCATTGATGTTCCAAGCCCATACAATGCCATCCTCGACTGTGCTTGGATCCATTCAAATTAAGCAATTGCCTTTACCTACCATTAGGTCATCCGATTCATCAGATCCTTCGAACGATATGAGGATATCTATGGTGACCAAGTGGCATCCAAGAAATGTTATATCTCTGTCGTTTGGGAAAACAAGGAGGCCAAGCAAGTTCAATGAGTAGAGGTGCCCAACGACCTTGTCCTTGAAGACATTAGAGCTCTGGCAGCTAACAAAGTAGTGGAAGAGCTAGTTCCAGTACCGATCAACGAAAATGGCAGGCAGACATTCCTCATTGGATACTCTCTCAGTCAGCTAGAGCGTGAAGAGATGATCTAGTTCCTCAAGAACAATATTGTGGTCTTTGACTCATTATTCATCTGTCATCAGTTGTGTCACACCCGTCCTATTCTATTGATTTGATTTAATTATTTTTAAATAATAATTTAATTAGAATGGGGTTAAGGTTACAAATTGTATAAGTGTTGAAATGAATGAAAGAGCGAGGTTAATCAAGTTTATGGACTAATTAACGGTGAGTATGAAAGTATAGGGTGCCCTAGTATAAATTAGAGTGGCATTATGATTATTCATGAGTTTGAATGAGGGAAATATGGTCATTCCATCAAAAAATGATTTTTAGGGGTTCCAAATAACCCTAATCATATGTTGTGTTGTGCTTGAGGGAGGTAGAGAGAGAGGGAAGGAGAGGGAGAAATTGAAGAATTTGGCTTGGGATTGCTTGAGGGATCATTTTCCTCTTGGATTAATCATATTGTAAGTACTCTCTCTTCTTAATACCATCTTTTTATTCCTTAAAATTAGTAGCCAAATCATAGTTTTCCATTGTTGGTTAGTTTTGAGTTTTGGTGAAACCCTTGGGAAAAATCTTAGAGATGTTTAATGGCTTAGGGATTTGAGTATGATGTGTTTTTTGGTTGAGAGAATCTATAGACTTGTAATGTTTTCAAAGTTTTAGAAGTCTAGGAGTGATTTTGTGAGTTTGGAGAAGTGAGGTTCGAGAAAATTGCCTTGAGAAATGTATTCTATCTTGGAGGTACCAGTCTCCTGTACCATGGGAGACTGGTTCTTATTGGTAAGAAAGTCCCAAAGTGCTACGAATACCGGTCTCTCGTATCGTGTGAGATCGGTCCCTCTGGTGGTTTTGCAGCAAGTGTGAATTATGGTTGGGGTTTGGCCCGTGTCTTGAGGTAAGTGTTTTGTGACCATTCTAATCATTGTTTGGGGGTTTAAGGCGACCCATTGTGAGTGGTTTTTGCAGTTCGTATGTGTGAGGTTATTCCCAAACTTTAGATTTAGTGTAAGGTTTATAACCTTGTGAGTTTGAGGGTGTCTAAGGTTAATCCCTTGAGAGTATTGAGTGTGTTAAGGTTCATAGAAGATTAATTATCTTGTTGATGATCCTTTTTCATTAAACCATTATTGATTTATTAAAAGCTATCATAGGTGGGTGACTAATACTTTCAAGTCTCGTGGAGGTATTCTTAACATCCTTCATTGATATTCGGTGAGTTTGTTGGATATGGAGTTGTTTTATACCTATGCAAATAGTATGTGTGTGCATATATGTGTGGTTCATTTTCTAATTGAAAGAGTCACATGATATCCAAGCTAAGACTCGCAAGCAAGAAACTAATAGAATCACGCTCCATAGGATCATAGAAACAAGCATCCACTATCTATTTTCTCTCGCCGTAAACATAAAAATAATCCCCATCAGGATAGCGTACCCGAACTCGACACCGATAACAATCGATGGTGGCATGGAAGGTAGATAACTAATCCATCCCAAGAATAAGATAGAATCCCGACATACCCAGTACAATAAAGTCGAAAATAAAACGGCGATCTTCCATCGTCAACTCACAATCCTGGCAAACCCAGTTCAACCGAACACGACCTCCTACCGGAGTATCCACAAACAAAGGTGGATCCAAGACATCCACATCTAACTCTAATGCACAAATGAATGATACAGCGATGAAAGAATGTGATGAACCTGAATCAAACAGGACACTAGCCCACGAATTGTAAATAAGAAACATACCACGAACTACTAATGTATCGGGCTGCTACTGTGAGGTAGATGGAGTAGAAACGGTAGGGATGGCATAAGCTCTTCCATGAGTAGTGGGACCCTAAAAGTGACCACTTCTCTGCTGAAACTACTGTGCTGGCCTGACAGGACTTACACTACCACTATCATGAGAAGCCTAACTTGAAACAAATGGTCTTGACTGATTAGGGTGCTAATGCCCACTCCGAGGCTGTTGTACTGAACCTGCATCACTATGGCCGCTAGCTCTCCCTGGATAGTCCTTCACTACGTGACCCGCCTGGCCACACTCACAGCATACAAGAGCTCTACACTCAACTCGCATATTCCCTGGATGACGACATCGATGACAGATAATCGGACCCTTTACTGAACCCGCATTACCCTGTGACTTCTGGCCCCTAGAAAAGTGAGACTGCTACCACTGGCGCTTCCTTCCAAAACTCCCTGATGATGAACTAGAGGTAGATGCCTGACGATGCGGCTCCCACACCTTCACTCCCTAGGACGACTTTCTCCTCAGCTCGATGGCTCTAACACAATCAAAAAATTTCGCAAAGGTATGGATCCGCTGGCTCATTACTAGCCTTTGGATCGATGAATGAAGACCTCTTTCGAAACGTTTGTATTTCCTCTCCTCGGAACTCACTAAGTCTACAACAAATCTCAAAATCGCCTGGAATCTTATAGCGTACTGGGACACCATCGTGAAAAACCCGAACTAATATTTCAATTGCTCAATAATGAAAAACCCGAACTATGACGTAAGGGCCATTCCATCGTGATCTCAATTTTCCAGGAAATAACTTCGTGCGCGAGTCAAAAATACTATTTATAACAATGAAATAACACTACAATATAGTAGTGGTAAGTCAAGGATCGATCACAGGGAAAGTGAAGGTTCTTAGCTTAGTGAATTACAAATTAATTACTTAAATTCTGAATGGGATTTGAATTGGTTGTTTTGAGTTACTAACTAAAAATAAAACTTAAAGATTTACTTCTTTGATAAAAAGAGACCCCGGGTTCTCGAGCACTTGCTTTACCAAATGTTATAGGATTCAATGAAAGCCCAATTTTAGTTGGAATATCTCACGAACAACATATTGCAATTATATTACTGTGAGAGGAAGATATCCACTTCACCGAATAGCATGGACTATCACGCCAATACGGACCGTCTCAACAGTACGACCCATCACTAGGGCACGGTTCGTCTGAAGGCACGGCCCGTCTAG
>NMUG010011419.1:0-10636 GCA_002855965.1 Monotropa hypopitys
CTGCCTTTCGCAGAACAGACCCTATTGGATGATTGGTTGGAACTTTGATTGGGTGATCAACAAAGTAATGCTGCAACTTCCGCGATGTCATAACTAGTACCAGAATGAGTTTTTCCAGCGGAAGATACCTAGTTTCAGCGTCTAACAAAGTTTTGCTAACATAATAAACTGGAACCTGTCGTCGTTCTACTTCCTTGATTAGCACCGAACTCACAGCGTGATCAGAGACTGCAAGGTAAATAGCAAGCACGTCTCCAGGCTCTGGTGTAGCTATCAATGGTGGTGCCACCAAGTACTTCTTCAAATCTTGGAAGACTGCTTCACAATCTGCCACCCATTCATACTTAGAGCTCTTCTTCAAAAGTTGGAAAAAGGTCTGCATTTATCTGAGTTGCGGCTGATGAATCGGTTTAGTGCGGCTACCATCCCTATCAAACGTTTAACCTCTTTTGTTTTTGTTGGGCTTTAGAGAGCTTGTAGAGCAATGATTTGGTCTGGATTGGCCTCAATACCTCTTCTTGTCAACAGATGGCCCAAAAATTTACCCGAGCTCGCTCCGAAAGCACATTTTGAAGCGTTCAGTTTCAGCTTGAACTGCCTTAGGATCTCAAAAGTTTTACATAAATCGACAAGGTGGGAATCTACTTCTTTTGATTTAACCACCATGTCGTCTATGTATACTTCCATGGTTTTGCCGATAAGATCTCGAAACATGAGCGTTGCAAGCCTTTAATATGTAGCCCCTGCATTTTTCAGCCCAAAGGGCATTACCCTGTAAAAATAAAGCCGCAAAGGTGTTATAAATGAGGTCTTCTCCTCGTCAGGCTCATACATCGCAATCTAATGGTAGCCTCTGTAGGCATCCAAGAAACTCATGCATTTGTATCCTGCCGTGGAGTCGACCAATTGATTAATCTTTGGCATGAGGAAACTATCCTTAGGACAAGCCTTATTAAGACTGGTAAAATCTACACACACACACGCCATGTTCCGCTTTTCTTCTTTACAACAATAGTATTAGAAAGCCACTCTGGGTAATACACCTCCCGAATGGCATTGGCTTTCAACAATCTGTCCACTTCTTCAAGAACTGCCTCAGCGTGGTGGGCGGCTGATCTGCGTCTTCTCTGCATGACTGGGCTGTGGCATGGATCAACATTGAGATGATGGCATATCACGCTTGGCTCTACCCTGGGCATCTCTGCCGGAGTCCAAGCGAATACGTCAATATTCTCCTCAATACTCGTTCCAACTCTAAGGCATCTGTCTTGGGGAGCTCCTCCCCAATTAAGAAATACCTATCCTCGTCGGACTCGTGCGCGGGGACCTTTATCAGGTTTTCCACCACTCGCGAGTTTGGATCCACGCCAACATCCTCAAGAACTGGTTGGTCAGGTGCCTCAATGGTCTTTACTTGCTCTGCAGTAAGGGTATGCTTGATTGAAGCCAAAAAGCAAATTTTTGATGATTTTTGGTTACCCCTTATGCTTTCCACTCCTTTTGGTCCTAGAAACTTAAGGACCTAGTGATATGTGGATGGTATGGCCCCCATCCTGTGAAGCCATGTGCGTCCGATGATAGTGGTGTACGCCGATGGTAGGTCAACCACTAAAAACTCCACTTCCTTGGTGACTCTCCCAGCCCGGACGAGAAGAACAATGGATCCAAGCGGCCAAACTGGGACGACCATGAACCCTACCAACGGAATCATTGCCTCTTTCAAATCTTTATGGGTCAGCCTCATCTTTCTGAATGCCTGGAAGTAAAGGATTTCAGTAGAGCTTCTCCGGTCCACCAATATCCGTTCAGTATCAAATTTATTGATGTTGAGGGTTATCACCAAAGCATCACTGTGCGGGAAAGTGACCCCCTCTAAATCAGCATCCGAAAAAGAAATCTGGGCTGACTCAGGGTCTTCTTCTCTTTGGCACTTTTAGCCCAACTTGAGCACATGTTGCTCTGACGCTTCCCCTCGTTTCTGAGCTCTGGCTTGATCTCTCCTCTGGTGGTCTTCTCCACCATGAATCATATGAATAACACCGACCGGAGTTAGGTCCTCATCTGAATAGTCACCTCGCCTTTCCACCCGCCTAGGTCTTTCTCCCCAGGCTGGGGTCCGGTCGATATACTGCTTCAAATGACCCGCCTCCACCAGTTCTTCTAAAAACTCTTTGAAATCTACACATTGCTCTGTCATGTGGCCATACTACTTGTGGAAGCTGTATCTTAGGCTTGTCGCCTCCATCTCCTCCCGGTTTCCCCTCTGCTTGGCAGGCCATCTCCAAAATGCTTCATTCTATAGGGGATAAACTAGTCGGAAGATGGGAACATTAAAAGTGGTCCTAATCGCCTTACATGATTCTGGACCTGGTATGGGCATCCTCAGAACCGGCAGCCCGACAAAATTGGTTTGTTGCGCGGCAGGATGGGTCTGCTGCGCGGCGGGAGCTGATTCCCTCTGCGCAGGGGAATCCTCCTGTCTTGCTGGCTTCTTATTTCTCTTCTTCTTCTTCTTCTTTTCCTCTGAATCCACCAAATTTGTCCGATGGTTCTTATTCGCAGTACGACCAGCCTCTCTGTATTTCTCCTCTTCTAACTTCGCATGTTGTTCCACTCTCTCTATCAGTTCTGGGAAAGTTTCCACCTGATTCAATGTCAGGGACTCCCTTAGCTTCTCGCCAAAATTGAGAGACCCAGCCTGAACATGGAAACGGTCTGCTTTTCCTTGCAATCTTCGACCTCGTTGTACATCTCTACATACCGGCCAACATACTCCCTAAGGCTCTCGTTTGATCGCTTTCTCAGCAACGTCAAAGAGTCAAAATGCTTTGGGGCAGCGCAGCTAGTCATAAAGCGTGCAACGAAGATCTCAACTAATTGCTCCCATAAAGTGATGAATTGAGATGGAAGTTTGTGGTACCACGTCAGCACAGAACGTCCCAAACTTGAGGCGAACATCCTGCAATATAAGAGGTCATCACCCTCATAGAGAATGAGTGCTTGTTGATAATCTTTCAGATGCGCAATTGGGTCCACCTTCCCATCATATTTGGGAAATTTAGGAAGGGTGAATCCCCTGGGAATCTTGTACGAAGTAATCTCCCTTGAAAGATTGGAGGATGTAATCTGCTGAACAACGCGCTTTGCAGTGTCCTGGGCAGTTCCCATGCCCCTGATATGCTCATCAATATACTTCCTCAGGTCAACTATGTCTTCTAGGGGTGTTGGCCTGCCCCCAGCCTAATCCCTCTGAATCTGCTGCATCTGTCCTGGATCCCGACGTCGCATTATCTGTTCCCTGAGATCCGTAACAGAGGTTGCTGATCTTGCTGGGGTAGCCTCATTCACATGACTTCTGGTATGACTCAGGTGCTCACTGGGTAGTTGGGAACCCCTGACCACACGCCTCCACCTCTGAGGTGGTGGGGGATTCCTTCCCGCCCTATTCACAGCCTGAGCCCGCCTTGGGGCATTGGGTTCCATTCCCTGGCCCCCAACGGCCCTTGGGATAGTGTTGGTTGTCCGTCTTCCTTGGTTGTCTGTTACTTCCACCACCGATGGCGCTTGGTTTACCGCCGTTGGATTCTACTGTTGAACCAGACGGTTCATCTCCTCCTCCAGACGCCTAATGGCCTGGGTTTGGGCTTTCACAATATCCACCAAATCTTCATCACGAACTGATCTGGATCTTGATCTAGACTGAGAACCCAAGGATCGGGTCCTGCTATCATTTTCATCAGAATAGGAATTGCCACCCTCCATGGCGACATACTCTTCCTCTTCAGCCAGACGCCTAGCGTCTGGGACTTCAAGTTCCTTCCCTTTGCCACCGTGATGGCTTGGGCCACCTTTACCGACCCTCTGAAAACGAGAGTGACTCCTGGGCTTCCTCGGTGCTGGGGGTACCAGTGGAGTATCCGTGACACCTCCGTCAGCCCCAGTCCCCCTTTGTTGTTCTTCCAACTCATTGTTTCGTCATGCCGTCATACTTTTCTCAAACTGGTGCTGATTACTTGTTTAAATGTCTTTCCCACAGACTGCGCCAATTGTGCAAGGATAATTTTACCCTTGCAAGAAATCTACTTGGACTTTGACCTTGTCTGATTTGCTACTTCCATAACGGTTTTCCTTTGCTGTTCTCGCCTTGTTTCTTACTACGCTTTCTCGAATATTGATCCTGCAACCACAAAGGTTAGATGACCCCCTAGCCAAGTAGCTAGAAGGCCCTACGATGATTAAGTTAGTCCCGGTAAGAGAGAAACTCAATACTAATCGAAAGAATTGAATACAGAGTACTAAATAGTAAATTGGGCAGAGTTTTGTTACCAGAGATTCCAGTCCTTATGAATTGAGGTATTCGTCTCCTTTTATACTTGTTGGTCCTTGTCATCAATGCGCCGTTCTCTCTTCTTAACTTCTCATTAAGAAGAGAGGATGAACATAGACTGCAGACCCTTAATCTCCCGCCCAATTAATCCTCCAGACCCTTTAGCTTCTGCCGTTCAGACTCCTTTACATATGCATATCTTCACATTCATGGCCTGATAACAGTTGGTGCGTGTAACAATTAATATCTTACCCATTAACCATTACCAATACACACCGCCCATGTTATGCCGAGCTAGTCACCTTCCCGCACTGCGAATGCTGCCGCACTGGGCCAAGCCTTATCCACAGCCGGGGTTCTACACTTGCACGTGGCTAACTAAATGCCGAGTTGCCAACTATGGTGCCCAAACCACCACCCCGCACTCCCAGGATGTCCTGTCCATTTGGCCTGACCTGATCCGAGGTACTACATGGACATTGGGCCCACGATAGGCCTTATCTCATAAATTCTAACCCAAGTTTGGTTCAGGGAATACAAATATGGCTCATTCTTCCTAGGTCCAACTCCGTACGTCCCTTAATACAGATATCACGTCATCTGGATGTTCAGCCACAATTGGTCAAACCTCATCCTAGACATAAATCCTCTACGAACTTACTTTTGGGAAGATCTTAAAGAATCCATAATGTATTACCGCACTGTCATATATGCCGCGCTACTACACTGTCGCGCTGCTACACTGCCGCAGTATCATCTATTTAACAATCTTCCAAATAAAAATGTAATCACATCTTTTCTGACCTGGATGCAATACAGGGAATCTGAATCCACATGCCACGTGGCTAATCCAGAATTACCTTACCACAAGTATATAAGATGGAGTTAGACCACCGGTGAATGATGCATGACATTTTTGCTCTCATACTCTCTTGTGCTTATAGCTTTCTATTTCTTCGATCAAGCCCAACTTAGTTATCGGAGAGTCTTCCGACCGATAGAGGTGGGATGTCCTCTAACAGTTTTCTGTGAGCGCAATGTCCGAAGGGATAAGAGTGATTCGGTAGAGCATTCAGAGTAGCAAAGAAAGTTCCAAACTAGCAAGAGATCCAATTTCCAGCTGTTTACCGGCAAGGGCAGTACAAAACGTATTTTACCCTCGCACAGGTTTAATTAATTTATGAATTTATAATTAAAAATTATGGACCGAATCATATTTACTTGACTAAACCATTTACTCACAGTTACAAACAAAATTGCACAATTCAATTTGGTTATGACTGATTAAGCGATTTTTCAATTCTTTATGTAACACTATTTCACACAATATTTTTTTTGGCCTCTCAAATTTTTTTACATTCATTTTTTGTTTGATTTGTCCAAGGGCGGATCCAGGAGGTCTGGTGGGGTCACGGCCCCCCAAATTTTAAAAAAAATAAAAAAAATTTAGGGATTTTTTAATAAAAAAATTGTATAATTTTTTTAAGAGTATTGGTTAAAAATTTGCTTCCTCGTCTCCCGTAACCTGCCTCCAACTCCCTCCGATGTTAAATCCTGGATCCGCCCCTGGATCTGTCAGGTATGAGAGGCCACAGTAGGACATCAATATCAGTTCTAGAAAAAAGTCAATGGGCTTTTAAGTTATTTTTTGATCGGGGGCTTTTAAATAATTGAAAGATATTGCAAAAATTGTATCACATTAAATAATTTATATTATATAGAAATTCAGTGTTGGTCACATATATAACTCATATAAGTCATTTATATTTTTAGTGATTAGATCAAACAAATGACCCGTATTGAATGTCTTCGCATCCTATTATATTAAATTATATTTTCACCTCAATATATTAGTATAATATATTATCATATCATTATATTGTATACTTGATAAGGGGTGCTGGGCTGATAGCTCAGCACTCGTACTCAAGTCAATTCTGGGAGTACCCTGGTACTGCAGGGTGGACCTCAGGTCAGCCCTGAGGTGGTTATGTCTAGGTCAGCCATGAGGTTACTGCTATGACAGCACGGTCAAGGGCACCCCAGCTCAGGATATTATGGCATAGGTTTCCCGTTTAGTTACTATTTAAAATAAGAGCTTTGCTAAGTCAAAACGGAAGTTCGGAATGTCAGCCACAAGCAAGTAGCAGAGGAATCAGAAATCAACGTTATCAGTTGGCGTCGTCTGTGGGAACGACTATTCCTTTCTTGGTGACAAATTTCTGGATGGTAAATACCCGTTCGATGGCAGGAAGTAATCATAGAGACCTCCCAGTCATTACTCCCGAAATGTTCCTGGCCATGCAACGGCAGGTGGAAGCGTTAACAAACATTTTGGAGGAAGTGCGCCAGGAAAACCAAATTTTGAAGGGTCAGCCAGGCAGGGCAAACCCAAATCCGCCGGTGGATGTCAATGGAGTGATCCCACGGGATCTGGATGGAAACAACGAAAGAGTAGAAGAAAATGAGGGTAGGAGAACAGATAACCAGTTCCAGCATCAAGAACCATAGGCAAGCGGAACAGTCAGAGGGGCTAAGCCACCTTTGGAAAGACCGGAGAAACATCTCCTAGCAGACATGCAGGCGCAGATCGACAAGATTCAAAGGCGTGTACAAGCCAAAACTCATGTCACAGTGCAGGAATTGGTGCAAACCACTGACTCGCCATTTCACAGCGGGTGTTGGATCTCCCATTGCTGTCAAAGTTTAAAATGCCGGTAATCGAGTCATTCAGTGGCACTACAAACCCACTGGATCACTTGGAAACTTATAAAAATTTAATGACTTTGCAAGTCGTGCCAGATGAAGTCATGTGCAGGGCCTTTCCAGTAACGCTCAAGGGAAGTGCCAGGATGTAGTTCAACAAGTTGAAGCTCGGATGCATCAGCAGTTTCAAAGAGCTGAGCCAAAAATTTCTCAGTCATTATATAGCGGGCCAAAGGTACAGAAGGCCAGACACGTACCTCTTGATTGTAAGGCATAAGAAGGGGGAATCTGTGAGGGAGTATACGACTCGCTTCACTCAGAAAGCTATGCAAATTGAAAGCTCTGATGACAAAATGGCCATGACAGCATATATCTCAGGTCTGTGGTCTGGAGCTGTACTGTTTAGTTTGACGCAGGACCCGCCGCAGGACATGGCCGAGATCATGCTCAGAGCTCAGAAATATATGAATGCTGAGGACGCGCTCAATGCGCGCAGAGGACGAGATGAAGGGAACCAAAGCCAAGTCCCTGCTGCGCCAGCGCCAATTCAGGTCGATCGAAAAAGGAAAGGATTCCCACGGGGAGCAGGGCAGGACTACCGTGGAAAGAGGCCAGAGCCTAGGGACTCACCTCGGAGATTTGGAGGGCCCCCAGAGAAACATAGACAGTATACTCCATTGATATCATCGGTGGAGCACATCTTAGGCGATCTGAGAGATGATCTGGACCTGAAATGGCCTAGTAAGCTTAAAAGTAATCCCTACAAGCGCCCAAGAGATAAGTATTGCCATTTTCACCGCGATCATGGTCACTATACCAATGATTGCATTGACCTCAAGGGTCAGATTGAGTACCTCATTTAGAGAGGGCGATTGCAGAGGTTTGTGGAAAAGAGGGATCAGAGACCTCAGAGAGGAGGGCAGCGCAGGGAAGAGAGAGCTAGGGTCCCAGAGAATAATGACCCTATCAACGAAATCAGGGTCATTCATGGAGGATCTGCAGGTGGTAGCTCGTCCAGCTCAGCTCGGAAGGCTCATTTGAGAAAATTGAGGTCGGACGACCCAATGGAGGTGTGCGCAGTAGAAAGGCCGGGCAAGTATCCCAAGAAGATAGGAGTGCCAATCACCTTTTCTGAAGAAGACGAGAGAGGAACGACATACCCACACGACGACCCACTTGCTGTGCATATGGTTATCGCTAATTTTAAAACAAGAAGGATGCTCATTAACTGTGGGAGTTCAGCAGACATTTTGTTTCTGCATGCGTTTGATCAATTGAGGTTGGGAGGAGAAAGACTGAGGCCGATGGATTCCCCCTAGTAGGATTCATCGGGGAAACAGTTTATCTAAAGGGGCAGATTTCCCTCCCAGTGACTATGGGGGAAGAAGGCAACCAAGTGACTACCATGGTGGATTTCCTGGTAGTGGATTCACCATCCGCATATAATGCCATCCTTGGGAGGGTGCTTTTAAACAAGATCAAAATAGTGATTTCCACGCATCACCTCAAGGTCAAGTTCCCCACCCCCTAGAGGGTTGGGAAAGTGAAGGGAGATCAAAAAATAGCTCGGGCAGGTTATAACTTCTTCGTCAAGCGTCACCGTGAGGCGTTGCTGGTAGAAGATGGGGATTCAACCGGGAAAAGCAAAAAACAGGGCGGAGGCGATGATGAAACGCAGGAGGGATGGCTAAACAACTTCAGGTAACGTTTGAAAAATTCTCCAAGTCCCAAGGCAAACAACATAAAACGTCCTTTATCATGACGTTTCGTTACAAGCCTGTGTTGGACCTTAACCTTTATTTAAAAGTTGTATTGTTTTGATTATTCCAATCTCATTAAATAAGTTGTATTCATAGAATGGATGAATATTAATGCAAGATTCTGTTTGTTTTTATTGACATTGTCCGTATTACTAAGTGCTAAGGCATGTTTCAAATCGCTAAGGCGAATAGTGCTAAGGCACAGGCAAGCTCAGCACCACGGTGCAGCTCAGCCCCATACTAAGGCATGTTTCAAATCGCTAAGGCGAATAGTGCTAAGGCACAGGCAAGCTCAGCACCACAGTGCAGCTCAGCCCCATTCCAAGGCATGTCTCAAATTGCTAAGGCGAATAGTGTTAAGGCACAGGCAAGCTCAACACCACGGTATAGCTCAACCCCATGCTAAGGCATGTTTCAGATCGCTAAGGTGAATAGTGCTAAGGCACAGGCAAGCTCAGCACCATGGTGCAGCTCAGCCCCATGCTAAGGCATGTTTCAGATCGCTAAGGCAAATAGTGCTAAGGCACATGCAAGCTCAGCACCACGGTGCAGCTCAGCCCCATGCTAAGGCATGTTTCTGATCGCTAAGGCGAATAGTGCTAAGGCACAGGCAAGCTCAGCACCACGATGCAGCTCAGCCCCATGCTAAGGCATGTTTCAAATCGCTAAGGCGAATAGTGCTAAAGCACAAGCTAGCTCAGCACCACGGTGCAGCTCAGCCCCATGCTAAGGCACATGCCGGCTCAGCACCGCGGTGCAGCTCAGCCTCCATGCTAAGGTACTATGGCAACAAGTGCCAATGCTCGCACGAACTAAGAACACTGCAATGAATCACGACAAAATATAAAACCCAACGTCATTAAGAATAAAAAGCTGGAAAGTCATAGTCCTCATCCACCCGATATACGACAAAAATAAAAGAAACAATGAGCTCAATCGGTAAAAACAGTTCAGAGGGGATGGAGAAAATAAAACTTTAAAAACATGCTTTCTACTTTTCCTCAACAGCTTTGTTGGCCACCACCTCCGCACCAGCGAAAGCGATAGCATCATGAATTATCTTATCAACTCCGTTAGTAGCTGGTGGATCTGCTGGGGGAGCATTGGAATTATGAGAAGTGACTTTATCACCCAAGGCGTCAGCTCCCTCACCAATAGCAGTAGAATCCTCCATGATTATCTCGAACTGTTGAGTACTAAAATCCAAGTCCGGATATTTGCTAATGCATTGACGTCGCATCTCCTCAAAACCCTCGAAATAGCTCGACGTCACCTCTTCCGTATGCTCTTGTTGCTCTTTGTTCCGGATCTTCTGAAGATGATTGAGACATTCTTCAGCCTTGATCAGGAAAGCAGAAGCTTTCTCTTCCCCTTGGATCTTATCCGCAACAACTTTCTCCAAATGGGACGTTTTACATCGCACATTAAATGAACACGAGTACCCAAAGGGTGGTGGCGTAGTTTGAACGTGTTTTTACCAAAATAGCCCTCCACCTATAATCGGTAAAAACATGGGAGTAGCTGATAAGGGGTGCTGGGCTGATAGATCAGCACCCATACTCAAGTCAGTTCTGGGAGTACCCTGGCACTGCAGGGTGGACCTCAGGTCAGCCCTGAGGTGGTTATGTCTAGGTCAGGCCTGAGGTTACTGCTACGACAGCACGGTCAAGGGCGCCTCAACTCAGGATATTATGGTCCAGGTTTCCCGCCTAGTTACTATTTAAAATAAGAGCTTTGCTAAGTCAAAATGGAAGTTCGGAATGCCAGCCTACAATCGCGGGAGCGTGTGCAACGAATAAGGAAATGTTGCAGATATTCCCGGAGACCTTCCTAAAATATGGAA
>NMUG010011420.1:0-10635 GCA_002855965.1 Monotropa hypopitys
AAGGACTTTATTTACTGATTTTTCAGTTTCTCACCGTCAGGAATTTTTCCTCAAAATATTTTATAATTAATTAAATATTACTTCCCGATGACCAAAACATTTTCCCCCAAAATCATTCTAACCGGTATGATAACCGGTACACAGCCGGTGTACCGCCCGGCATGCCGGTTAGTGTAAATTTCCGATCTTTTACAAAACAAACCCTACTGTCCAAAATGGCTCAAAACCGGTATGGTAACCGGTATGGTAACCGGTGTACCGCCCGACATGCCGGTCGGCATGCCGGTTAACACTATTTTTCACATATGATTTTTATAAGGTTTATTGGGCGAATTTGTTAAGGCTGGTACACCAACCGGTATGCCGCCCGGCATACCGGCCGGTATACCGGTGCGTATACCGGTCTGTACAGAATCGAGCAGATCGAAAATCTGCTAATCGATTTGCTAATCACCTTCGATAAAACCTCTTCTAAACTCGATTTTTGTATAAAAACTTCAAACCAATTACTGAAACATAATTATAACTCTTTTCCACAAATCATATCAAAGTTTGAGCCTCAAAGATCAAGATTTCAACACTCAAAATCATATTTTTTTCAACTAGATCTACTTAAACAGTCCTTAAACGAGATTAAGGAAGAACCCTTAATCCAGGGCTAATTAAGTACGAAATTGAAATTGCAAGAGCATATAGTTTACCTAATTGATGTTGGGAACTAGATTGATTGAGGATTCTTCTTCAAAATCCTTCTCCAAAGCTTCCAACTCCAAGCTTTTCTCCTCCTCTCTCTCTTAATCTCTCTCTACCTCTCTTCAATCCTCAAGGGTTTGGAATAACCCTAATGAGAGAGATAACTACCTTAAATACTTCTAATGACAGATTTTTATCTTAAATGACATTATTGCCCTCTTACTAAAAACTTAATAACTCATGTGAGCCACCCTCACACTTTATGTGTATTTAAAAATACAATTACACTTGTATTTTATTTAATAGTATTTAAACTTCTAAAAAAAATTATTACTCCTCTCCATATATTATTTTTCCCACTACTTTGTTTCTAAAAATATTATAATATTTCAATTTAATTTAATTAAATTAGTTCGGGCGTGACAACTCTCCCCTTCTTAAGAAATTTTCGCCCTCGAAAATCTATGTCTCTTGAAATCACATAGCCTTATCCCCGAATTAATATGGTCACATTACCGCCCAAAGACATAAGTTATAAAACTCCTCCCACAAGATCTCACATGCCTCAACATGACTCCTCGCACGAATACGTACCTTGCCACGCTAATTCATACTTATCTACACTCGTATTAAGGAATTACTATCACTCCCTTCACCCAACTTTACCCTCTTAAATCACGATAAAACTTATTTCATATCTTTCAACATACTCTACCTCAATAGCTTGAAATGACAACTCAATCACTTAGACGAGGTCGGACATCAATACTTTTCACATTGCTCATGCTCTTACCGTACACTTGCTCCCCATAATTTCTCTTCCAACAAACCAACCAACCATGGTTCTAACCACCCACAACAATTTTTGACATAAATAAAAGATTTTCTTCTCTTATAGACACCCAAAGCTCGATTTAATACTATCGTACTAAATGACATCCTAGATTTCCCAAAACCCATCACTTACTCGGAAATCTCTAGACACCAACATTCTCTGCTACTCATAGCTTTAACCTCTATCCTTCACTCAAGGTCAAGTCTCTCGATACTCTGCAAAACTACATGCCTTATCGGTTCTTATTTGATTAACACAAGGTACATACTTGCCTTCAATTAACGTTTCAAATTGTTTTTCTTTCTCACCATCCTCCCTCAATGATCCACAAATAACATATCATACTACTTTGCTTCTAGACACCCAAGGCTAAATCACAACTTTACTCAAGCCGCATGGCAACTTACATGCCTCATAACCCCAAATCAATACCAAAGTGCTTACACTACATAATTGGACTTTCATACAACTTGCACAACTCTATACACTCGAGAGTAAAACCTCGAACTCTCAATGCTACACATATGATAGTTTTGATAATGGTACTGCTACTTCACAGGAAAAAAATTTCACATAGGGCCATCTACCCTTAGTTTCACTTCGAAATGACATTTACTTGCTAATTCCACATCTCGACACTATCATCACTACTTACTATGCTTAACCAAAGCAACTTGCAATAACATAACCCGCTTAAACAACACAATAACACTTTCCAACCTGCACCCCTCACCCACTTTGCTAAATGTAGCATAATTATAATTTATATTAGATTTGAGCAATCTTTCTCATTGCTACAGACTTAGACATTATAAGAAACTATTTTTTCACGTCCTTCTCAACACTGACACTCACATGCCACTCACACACATGCATATATTGTGATACTGTGATTTAAATTTTAAAATTATAGATTCCGAATCATGCCTACCCCAAAAAGGGTACATCACACACAGAAACAGGTGTCACACATCTCAAGTCCATATATTAGACTTGCCCAAACAGGCCACACCCAACACTTTCACATCGAAAGCCACATCTTTGCTTATCACCTTACGTGTAACACGGTCTCGCATCCACATATAGATGCATATAATAATGAATTCAATTTATCTTACTTGAATTAAAGATTCATATGGATTACAAACAGCATCACCATGCTTCTACTGCGCTACTCTACTATATTTCCTTTATTAACTGAATTCACATATAGGGATTCTTATTTTTGCATAATCCACCAACCACAAGCCAACACTTAAAGATTACTTCATAAGTGAATCATTTTCCATCCTGACTTTAAAAATGGAAATTTATAGACTGGAGCTAAATAACTTTCATCAATTCTCTATGTTATTTCCAACAAGGCCAATTGCTCCCATATCAGATACACAACCAAGACTTTTCCTTAAGGTGAAATCATACTTCGCCAAACCACTATACTCTCTATAATTATCACATTACCAAAGAAAACATTATTTAACCTTTCTCTTTCAAGGAAAGATACCCACTTCTCTCTTCTAATCGAAACTCTTTCTTTCATTGGGAAATTATTACTCTCACTCAACTTTACCACTCAACCACATAGGTAATCAACAGTAAATCTCACTATAGCTCCCAACATCACATTAACCAAACATTCCTCTTTCCACATAATTTACTCCACTAACATAATCAAAATTCTATGTCAAGTGCATGCTACCGGAAAATGCTTTCTCGTTTTGCCATCATTCTCTCACTTTTTTCCCAGAATACATAATCCCAAGCATAGGATTACCTCTAAAAATTCTATAGTTTCTTGACACATCCTATCAACACTCCTTACATATTCATCATGTATCCTTAGTATTTGATTTCTCTTCTTTACCCTTCATCATCATAGATAATACTCTCAAAATCCATAATAAAACCTATCCCATTGCAATGCACTCCCAAAATTCTCACATTCAACCTAACTCTGTAACCTTCATAAATTTTTTGCAACTCATGCAATTTCTCTAGATCCATATTGCCACTAAGTAACATGTTCAGCCAAATTCATTTTCTTTGAACATTTACTCTTCAATAGCATCAGTCCTTGCTAAACTTCTAAGAAATTTTTTCTTACAACTATTATGAACAAAGACTCTAACTTCTGCTCTCTAATTATCATATGACTTCCAATTAAAATTTCACTCTATAACACTATTTCCCCCATTCTCATGAAAATTTTGAAATTTTACTATTTTTCCCCCTTTGCATGCCACATATAGTATTGCCTCAATCACACTACTTACCTCATTCGCACAACACAAGGTAACTTGACTAACATATGTTTCCCGACACCCTTAAGCATAATGGAGACTTCTACATACCTTTTAGACTTCATTCTCATACTTACATTTCTTACACGCATATCACCAGCCCCCATAACTTCATAACTTAATCCTCGTAATTATTCATCACAAAGATTTACAATTGATAACCCAAATGATTTTACAACTACATCCCTTTAATAACACTTGTCCACAAGCGCACCATTTTTCTTTCTCGGTAATATTCTACAAAGATATGGTCTATAGTAATGACCATACATACGCTAACTCCAGGTTCCACTAAGATGTTCTATGATTACTTGCACTGACTTCATCAAAAGTACTAAGACCTACCAAACCTCCATATATTCTATCCAGCAAACACTCCCAAATGGAATAGCTAACACCACAAATTCCGAACACTTAAATGAAACACAATGTAATCTTTTACATAAATGACTTCCTGATCTATTACTATTCCATATCACTGAGATCATTATCAAACTCCACAATCTAATGATTCAATGTAAAAAAATAATCTTGAATCCCTTTAAGGTCCTCTTGAAAATACTTAACCTTTTCTCAATTGCTCATCGATTCACCTAAACTCCTCAGTCCTCATTTCTATGATTATAACTTAACCTTATCCATCATAATTTCTCAAGGTACTTAGCACTATCTTACTATATAAGTTGCTAATGGATCCCAACTGTGCAACTATATCATACTCTAGCTCATTATCCACTACGCTACACGTAGCAATCAACCAAAAAAAATGAGAATTAACACATAAGCATATAACACCTAACATGCAATGGTAAAAATTCCAGAGTTGTATATAAATACCTGACACCTTAGGGTTCACTTGCCAAGCCATGCCTTTTTCCGATTCTCCTCTTCTCAAACACTCTACTATCACACTATTACACACTTCTCGACTCAAACTAGACTCGGTATTCCGATATATTATGCTTTTCCAATTAACTTCCCATTTGAAAAATACGTTGATCAGGCGCTTTTCAATTAGGATTTCAAGGTAGTTGCCTGGGTGTCAAAATAACATTCACAATAATCCCGAAATATACATCCTACTGACTCAGACCAACTCTCTCCTCAAAACCTCAAGTACTGTTGACTCCAGAACCTATCAACCTAGAGCTCTGATACCAAGCTGTCACGACCCATTCCAGAATATAATAAAAATATTAAATCTGGCAACGGATAAATGACTACAAAGCATCACAACTGAAAAACCCAAGTGATATAAGTCACCAAAATCTCATACAACTGTCTGTAAAGTGAAAAACACAGCGGAAGTACTAAGATAAAACTCTAATAAGTAGTTTGTAAAAAAAACTCTACTGAACCACAACTCAACATCTCTCTCCAAATTCAAACTGATAAAATAAAATCAATACATCTAAACAATCTATAGAACAACTGAAAAGTAGAAATCTCCAACATGGAGCAACCTCTAACAAACTACTCGGCAAGGCAGCTCGGCAATGGCTAGCAAAAGTGAACCAGCTACTCCTCCTGACCTGGATATAGATTGCAAAACAAAACAACAAAAGATATCCAGGAGTGTCAGCTACAACAATCAATATATGCACTTTGCTAATATAAAGAGAACTCACAATGTATAGTCAAAGTACAAGTAAAGTATAGGTAAAGTACAACTAAAGTACAGCTAAAGTACAACCAAAGAACAAGCAACTAAGGGGTTGTGACTCTCTCCTATCTATCACGTAATCATGCATTTGTCCAAGGGGTGGTGACTCTCCCCATCTATCACGTACACAATAACTGTCAAAAGGGGTGGTGACTCTCCCCATCTATCACATACACAACAACTATCCAATGGGGTGGTGACTCTCCCCATCTATCACATACACAACAACTGTCCAATGGAGTGGTGACTCTCCCCATCTATCACGTACACAACAACTGTCAAAAGGGGTGGTGACTCTCCCCATGTATCACATACACAACAACTGTCCAATGGGGTGGTGACTCTCCCCCTTTATCACATACACAACAACTGTCCAATGGGGTGGTGACTCTCCCCATCTATCACGTATTCATATCACATTCCGTACTATTTTTCTGTAAAGTTTTGTATAACATGTTCATTGTATCTTTTCCTTTTGTTGGCCCCACAGTTCCAACCTCAACACACAACATGTCACCGAATCGCAGTCCGAATTCAATATGTAAAGAGGGGTTTTCCCCATCATCTTTTATGTCGTTGGTTCCGCAGTCCCAACCTCGACATATCACATTGCTTAAAGCACTTTTCAATCTATAGTTCATACCGTTGGCCCCGCAGTTCCAACCTCAGCATGTCACAATCCTCTTTGTATGCCGTTGGTCCCGCAGTCCCAATCTCAACATACCACAATTCTCTTTTTATGTCGTTGGTCCCGCAGTCCCAACCTCAACATACCACAATTCTCTTTTTATGCCGTTGGTCCCGCAGTCCCAACATCGACATATTATCATTTGTTTTCATTCTTTCACATGCTTGCAAGTAGAAAGTAAGGACAACTATTCCTATGCATTTATCACATAAAAATCACGTAACTACCACAACTCCACGTAATCTCATATACAAACAAAGCACATATATATAAAAGGTAGCTACACACTCACCTGCTACGTGAAATTACCAAGAAAGACTCTACTGATATGCTTTAGAAGATCCGGGCTGATCTCTTGTTATAAAGTAATCACGTGTAAATAATCCTTCTAAAATTTAATTTATAATTCTTAAGGACTTTATTTACTGATTTTTCAGTCCCTCACCGTCAGGAATTTTTTCTCAAAATATTTTAAAATTAATTAAATATTACTTCCCGATGACCAAAACATTTTCCCCCAAAATCATTCTAACCGGTATGATAACGGTACACAGCCGGCATGCCGGTTAGTGTAAATTTTCGATCTTTTACAAAACAAACCCTACTATCCAAAATGGCTCAAAACCGGTATGGTAACCGGTGTACCGCCCGGCATGCCAGTTAACACTATTTTTCACATATGATTTTTATAAGGTTTACTGGGCGAATTTAATAAGGCCGGTACGCCAACCGGCATGTCAACCGGCATACCGGTCGGTATACCGGTGCGTATACCGGTCTGTACAAAATCGAGTAGATCGAAAATCTGCTAATCGATTTGCTAATCACCTTCGATAAAACCTCTTCTAAACTCGATTTTTTTGTATAAAAACCTCAAACCAATTACTGAAATATAATTATAACTCTTTCCCACAAATCATATCAAAGTTTGAGCCTCAAAGATCAAGATTTCAACACTCAAAATCATATTTTTTTCAACTAGATCTAATTAAACAGCCCTTATACGAGATTAAGGAAGAACCCTTAATCCAGGGCTAATTAAGCACGAAATTGAAATTGCAAGAGCATAGAGTTTACCTAATTGATGTTGGGAACAAGATTGATTGAGGATTCTTCTTCAAAATCCTTCTCCAAAGCTTCCAACTCCAAGCTTTTCTCCTCCTCTCTCTCTTAATCTCTCTCTACCTCTCTTCAATCCTCAAGGGTTTGGAATAACCCTAATGAGAGAGATAACTACCTTAAATACTTCTAATGACAGATTTTTATCTTAAATGACATTATTGCCCTCTCATTAAAAACTTAATAACCCATGTGAGTCACCCTCACACTTTATGTGAATTTAAAAATACAATTATACTTGTATTTTATTTAATAGTCTTTAAACTTCTAAAAAAATTATTACTCCTCTCCATATATTATTTTCCCCACTACTTTGTTTTTAAAATATTATAATATTTCAATTTAATTTAATTAAATTGGTTCAGGCGTGACAATCGGTTGACGGAAAATAATTGTTCTTGTACATTGTAGTATCTCCCTACGCTGTAAGCTTAGTCTTAGTTAGGGTAGAAGAAGACGCGCAACACCCAGTTTATTATACAAGTAGCGCATTAAGGGGATCAGAGACGAGGTATCCAAGGATTGAGAAGGTCGCTTTCGCGGTAATCACTGCCGCCAGGAGATTGAGGCCCTACTTCTAGTCACATCCGATCAGACTTCTAACTGACCTGTCTATCAGGAGAGATCTTTAAAATCTAGATACGTCCGGACGTCTCATCCAGTGGTCCTTGGAGCTAGAGGAATTTGACATAAGTTACAAGCCCATGACTTCAATTTAGGTTCAAGCCTTAGCGAACGTTTTGGTTGAATATACAGCGCCAGATGATGAAGTTTCTAGGGGAGATGAAGAAACGTGGCTCCTGTATGTGGATGGGCCAGTCACCAAGAAAGCGAGTGGAACGGGACTAATGTTGACTTCTCAAGAAGGGGAAAGGTTGAAATATGCACTCAAGTTCGAATTTAATGCTACAAATAACCAGACAAAGTATGAGGCTTTGGTGATTGGGCTTCAAACTTCCCAGATGATTGGCTTAAAGTGCTTAGCAGTAATGAGTGACTATCAGCTTGTTGTGGGCCAGGTTATAGGGGAGTTCGAGGTGAAGGAAGAGACGATGAAAAAATATCTCCACGTGGTCAAGCATTTGGTCCAGAAATTCGATAGTTTTTCAATTTCTTAGATACTCAGAATAGAAAATCAAGATGCTGACCTGCTGTGCAAAATGGCCACCTCAGCAGAGGAGCTCCCTTCAATAGGAGTGCTGATTCAAACCTTGAGAACCCCAAGCATTGAGGAGGCAAAGCTGTTGGTCTTGGACATTGATTACTCCATCTCGTGGACAGGGCCCATCGTTAGATGCATTAAAACAGGGGAATTTCCAGAAGATAGACTGGAAGCCAGAAAGCTAAAGGTACGAGCAACACGGTACACTTTGATGGGCGACATCCTATACAAGAGGGGATTTTCCTTGCCATATCTCAGATGATTAATGAGAGGTGAAGCGGACAGGGCTATGGAAGAAGTCCACGGTGGAATTTGTGGAGCACATCACGGGGGCAAAAGCCTCGCACACAAGATAATCCGGTTGGGTTACTATTGGCCTACAATACAAAGTGATTGTGTGGTGCTGGTCAAAAAAAATGTGATTCTTGCCAAAGGTTCGCAAATATCTCACATGCGCCTACGACTCAGATGAGTCCCATGAAAGGACCTTGGCCCTTTGCACAATGGGGAATAAATTTCATTGGACCCCTCCCCAAGGGGGCGGGGCAGAGGCAGTATGCAATAATTGTTATTGATTATTTCACGAAGTGGGTTGATGGTGTAGGACAAAGGCCTACGTGTAACACTGAATAGACCTCAGCGCCAACTGAGCTAAGTACCTCATCCTTCCAGTCATCCATACAGCGCGCACCAGATGCCGAACTGTCTACCTGCACGACAGACACTGAGCTACCACTCTTGCCGCAGTGCCTACCGGATCTTCAGCACAGCCCGACCAGTCCAGCCCATTCTAGTTTAGCACGGCAACCCACGTCATCATGGTCAGCAGCTGCACCTCAGCTCGACCGTATTCCCGCACTACTACTAGAACGAGACCACACGGGGACCACCCGACAACCTCTGACAATTTCTGTTATTACATTTTCAGATTCTGTTAGGGATTGTACATTTTGTAATCATTTACTTTTTCCTTTTTGTCGCATTAGCCGCCATTCCTTTTAGGGTTTTCCATTGTATTCTTCTCAGCCTATATAAGCCTAACGATGTACATCTCATAAAAACGTTTTTTTATCAACATTGAACACCATATTTCGAACCAAAGCTCGTCTCTCTTCATTCTTCAGGTGGATTCCTGAGTTGCTGGTGGATTCCTGAGTTGCTGGTGGATTCCAGTGATGGTTAGGTGGATATCTAGCACTTTTACCGAACTGCGGTGTTAGTTCGATCATCCCTCTACAGATTACTGTGATAATCTGTCCGCCCCTCAGCGATTCTGTTTCCCAGAATCGTCTCTACCTCACTTCACCCATTCACGTTCTGCGCCAGTTGGTATCAGAGTCTACTTCCAATGGACGATGTTCTGGAAGATCGATCAGCAAAAATGGGAGATTTGAGGATTGTTCGACAAGAGATGCGTGAACTATGAAAACTTGTTGAGTGCCTTACCGACGAGTTTGCTCATGTTCAGGTCCGTCAATAACAGGCTCAGGTTTTTCCTGAACCTATGGTCCAGAATGGTGCACAAGCCAGAGTTCCGAGAAGAGTTCCTCGTCATTGCCCTGTGCCTGAAGTTTTTTCAGACTCAGACAGTGATGTCGATGAACGGGTACTTAACTATGGTGACCAAGAAAGACCTGCTGAGAATAGAGACTACTGAATGAAGGTAGAGTTACCTTCCTTTGATAGATATTTGGATGTGGAAGGATTTCTTGACTAGTTAACAGAGGTTAAATGTTTTTTCGATTATATGGGTATCGAAGAGGAAAAGAAGGTTACATTTGTGGCCTATCGTCTCAAGAGTGGTGCCTCAGCCTAGTAGGACCAGTTATAAATGTCCCGAGAACGACAGAACAAAGCCCAGATACGTTCATGGCCGAGGATGAATAAGCTGATGAAGCAGAGATTCTTGCCTGCTAACTACGAACAGTTGTTGTTCCAGCAATACCAGAACTGCAAGCAAGGACTCAGATCATTCAGAGCCTACACAGAGGAGTTCTACAGGTTATCTTCTTGTAATGACCTGGTGGAAAATAACAACCAATAGGTGGCTAGGTTTAACAATAGCCTACGCCTGCCTATCCAAGACCGAGTGGTGTTACATCCAACCTTTACTCTCAATGAGGCTGTTGATCTAGGTTTACGGGTTGAAGTCCAGCTGGATAGGATCAACGCGAG
>NMUG010011421.1:0-10635 GCA_002855965.1 Monotropa hypopitys
GTATGTGTTTGAGGAGTAAAGAATTGGAAGAAGCCATGCTTGTAGACGCGTAGGATTTGAATTAAAGTTAAACAATTAAATCTCAGCCCTCAAAGTCCTTTTTATTTACCAAAATGGCAATCGTGTGTTGTTTTAATCTAAGCCCTTGATCTCATCCATCCAAGGGTCCAAAATATAAGTTAAAATGTGTTTGAAAATATGATGGGTATATTTTTGTGTTATATATAATATATATTTTGCAAAATACATATATTTTGCAATTTTTGTAAAAAAAATATTTTTTTTGTAAAACATATATATTTTTGTAAAATATATATGTAATTGAGTTTCGATCCGGTCCAGTTCGATCCGGTCCCATTCCTTCTAAAACCGAAACCGAAACCGAATTTAAAAAAAATCTCAAACCGGACCAAACCGGACCAAATGAATTACAAACCGGACCAAACCGTCGGTCCGGTCCGGTTTACCGGTTTAGTCTGGTTTACCGGTTTAAAATTTCACTCCTACAAGGGCCAGATCCTTGTCGACTTCATTGCCGAATATTTTCCTCGGCCCTAGGAGTCTCAAACCAAAGAAAATCATGCAACACAAGCCCAACCACAGCAATTGCCAGACGGAGAATCATGGAGGACGTTCGTGGATGGAGCTTCAAACTGCTGAGGGAATGGACCGGATTAGTACTCATTTCTCCGGAAGGAGTCACTCATGAGAATTCCCTTCGGCTTAATTTTAGTGTTTCCCACAATGAAGCTTAGTACGAAGCTTTGCTCGCCAGACTCAAAGTACACAAAGAATTAAAGATCCAGAGCCTTACGGTCTATTGCGACTTTCAGCTCGTAGTAAACTAAATCAACAGTGACTGTGAGTGCCGAGATGAGCGGATGGAAAGATATGTCCAGAAAGCAAGAGAAAAACTGGGGCTATTCAAACAGATCCAGATTCAGTAGGTCGACAGGGAGCAGAACACTCACGATGATGCTCTCGCAAGGATAGCTTCAGCAGCAGAAGCCAAGGAGCGGAGAACAATCAACATCCATAGCATGGACCAATCGAGCATGCACCCATCGAAGCAATCTATGGTCTACTTCATCAGCCAATGTCCAAGTTGGATGGACCATATCATCTCCTTTTTAAAGGACGACTCACTTCCAGAAGACAAGAAAGACGCTTACTGCATAGTTTACAAGTCGGCACGGTTCTGGCTATCTCCAAGCTCCAAGCTCTATAGACGATCATTCTCCGGGCCGTACCTCCTCTGTGTGCATCCAACATTAGTGGAAGGGGTGTTGCAAGAGCTTCACTCCGGCAGTTATGGCACCCACACAGGAGGAAGGTCAATCGCGCACAGAGCTATCTCTCAGGGCTATTGGTAGCCGAAGATGATGAAAGATGGCGAAGAAATTATGGAGAAATGTGACGCCTGCCAGAGGTTCTCTCCAATCATTCGACAGCCTACCAAATACCTTACTCCTCTAACCAATCCATGGCCTTTTGCTCAGTGGGGCGTGGACATCGTCGGCAAGCTCCCTATGGCACCTGGGGGATTCAAATTATTGATCACTGCAACAGACTACTTCTCCAAGTGGGTAGAGGCCAAACCTCTGGTCACTATAGAAGACAAAGACGTAAAAAGGTTTGCATGAAAAAACATAGTATCTCGCTTCAGCATCCCCTACGCCTTCATCTCTAACAATGACACTCAATTTGTGGGGGATCTCTTCACAAATTTCTGTGCCGAACACAGAATCAAATTCTACAACTCAATCCCACACTACCCCCAAGACAACGAATATGTCAAAGCTTCAAACAAGACAATTGGCAGCGGATTCAAGAAGAGACTCTAAGCGACAAAAGGTAGATGGGCCGAAAAGCTTCCCAGTGTCCTATGGACCTACTAAACGACTCCTTGGCACTCCACAGGACAAACTCCATTCTCACTAGCCTTCGGCATGGAAGCAGTTATACCATTGGAAGTCGGATTGCCAACTATCAGAACTGAAGCATTTGATGAGGCTTCCAACAGCGCAACAATAGACAAAGACTTAGACCTGACCGAAGAAAGACGAGATTCAGCTAGGATCACACTAGCATCATACCAGCAAAGTGTGGCTAGGAATTTCTCTTGAACAGTTCGTCCTAGGGCCTTCAAAACAGATGACCTCATTCTAAGGAAAGTGGTTGGAAACAAAAAGAAAAGTTCTGATGGAAAGCTCGGTCCCAATTGGGAAGGGCTGTACAGAGTGACTGACCAGACAGGGACTGGGTTTACAGACTCAAGGAATTGGATGGCGCACTGATACCAAGACCATGGGTTGTGACCAACCTGAGGAGATATTATCATTGAACAAATTGTACTTCGGCCAAGGGCCCTTGCTTATCAATTAAATAGTTGTTGCAAATTTCCATCCCGAAAAAATCCCATCTCTGTTTTGCACAGTTTCCATTCATCTATATAACGTGCAAGCAGCTAAGCATCACAATTTCCGTTCATCTACAAAATATGCAAACATCTATTCGGTAGTATTGCCAAAGCAGCACAGCTGCCGTTCATCTACAAAATGTGCAAGCAGTTGTTCGGTGGTATTGCCGAAGCAGCACAGTTGTCGTTCAACTATAAAACGTGTAAGCAACTGTTCGGTGGTATTACTAAAGTGAATGCAAAAATGTTTTGGCAATCATAGAAGTATGAAAATCCGACGAGCCAAGGACTGAAGTTTCGATCATCAGAACCCCATCCTCGGCTAGGGAGAGAGGGACAGTATAAAACAAGTTGAAAATAGACAAGCATGTCGAAGTAAAAAACTTAACAAAATTCAGAAGTTTTTTCAAGAATACAAAGGTTCGGCCACAAGTCGGTCCGTACCAAAAGAAATACAACAAAAAGCAAAAATAAGCTCCTCAAGCTTTGGGAGCAGGAGGATCGGCAACAGCAGGCTCGACCCCATCATCTTTAGGAGCCGACAGTACGCTGAGCCAAGCCCCACTGATGCAAGAAGCTACCGCAGGGTTGATGCCAATCAACTCAGCATCATCCTTTACCCCGGTAGAGAAGGCTTGGGCCAGCACCATGGCCACAACGGGGCTCTCAGCCACGCTGTCGGTTGACACTGGGCCGTAGCCTTCAAACTGAAGATCTAGAGCCCATTTAGGCACCATAACCCCTCATCGTCAGCAGTCCCCGTCGGCTGTGGAGGCTCCGAAGACTCAGCACCAGCATTGGCAACAACCTGAGAAGACTCTTCGGCGAGCCTGACCCTCTTCCTAGCATACACCTCCTTTAACTCTTCGGTGCTCCGACGATATGGAGGAGCCGTAACGACCACCTCTGGTTCGTCGTGAGCAGGGGGGCTGGCCAAAGAGGTAGGCAACAATGTTCCTCGGCCTTCTCCTTGTGGCCATGTCCTCTTTCTCTTCTTCGGTACTGTCAACCGAAGCCTGTCGAGATTCCAAAGTGTGAGTATACGAGGACGTATACTCGAGCAAGGTAGGAGTCGAACGTCGGGATGTGGAAAGCTCAGATATCTTCTTGATCCTATTCAAGTCGGCCTGGAATCTCAGGCTGTTGACAATATCGGCATCTGCAAAATAAAACACAAGTCAGCAATGCATCATACGATTGTCGGCCAGAGTTAAGAAAGCAAAGGCTCACCTGGAGCACCGGGTGTAAAGGGAACATGGAAGGACCCCTTGGGGAATCAAATGCGCTAGAGATGATCATATAATCATCGATGTACTTGTCAGAATCTGGCAAGTCGGCAATCAGAGCACTTTGATTCGGCCTCCTACCGAAGTAGTATTTCCTGGATTTCTTATTGAAGATAAGCAGGTAGCATCCAAAGATGTCCTCAAGGGTGATCCTCTCCCTCTCCCGAAGGGTCGCGTTCAGATGACCCCCCATGATAATTCTGAAAACATTCACCGTCACTTGGGACAACGTGATGTGTAGCTGGCCGAAGAACCGACTCAGGAGGGGGTGAAATGGGAACCGAATGCCTCCTTCGACTACGGCTAGAATAGGGAGATGAATGTGCGACGGCCTTGGTTCCATGTCACTGACCGGGTCCAGAGAGAGATGAACGTTGTTCGGCACATCGTATTCTCTCTAAACTTCCGAATGGCTGACTCTGAGGATAAGTGCATACGAAACTTGTCGGACCACTTTTTGGGCGCCATGGCTAAAACCTGAAGAGGCAAACAAGGAGGCACCGTTAGGTGGTCCGGTGATTGTCCAGGCGGTGAAGCGCAGAAAGGAAAGACTCATGTGGGTGACAAACCACCAGTCGAATGGGCAGGAAGGCCCCATCGACGGGAAGGAGGACGCCCGAAAATAATAGAGGCAGAGTGTTCCGGCATCCTCAAGGGCCTTGGGAGGCTAACCCCATGGCCAAATCAGAGGAAAAACACTGAATCCATGACAGAAAAAAGAAAGCTAAATGCGACGGGAAACAAAGAGGCGTACCTGAAGGTGAAATAGGGAGGAGGAGACTACAGAAAATGTTGCTAGAAATTGTCACGCACGGTGGTTGGAAATCGCCTAAAGAGAGAATGACAGAGCTTTAGCTGGGTTGCAAATGGTGTGACTGGAAACCCTAGAAGGGATACTTATAGTCTAGGCCTTAGGCGGGAAAAAGAAAGAATGATCGGCCGACCGGAACAACCGGAAGTGGACAGCATTGATTACAGCATTAAATGAAAAGTGAAATGACGCCGAAGAAATGACCACCGCATGCG
The DNA here is from genome assembly GCA_002855965.1 of Monotropa hypopitys. Lineage (NCBI taxonomy): Eukaryota > Viridiplantae > Streptophyta > Magnoliopsida > Ericales > Ericaceae > Monotropa > Monotropa hypopitys. The sequence continues at coordinate 4,732 of NMUG010011421.1, forward strand.
CGACCAGTCATATCAGCCGCATGGCCGACCAACGACAGTGTGTCACGTGGACTCGCGTCACATCCTTACAAGTGCGTAATCATATCTAGGGCTGGCACCTATTGAAGTGACGTCGCGACAAAGGCTCCAGCAGCGCAGAAATCGACACGTAATCACATTAAAAAAGTGACGTTTATTGAGTTGTCAGAAGCACAAGTCCTGAGAGGCATCAAGGACTGGTCCGGTCATGTCTCTTCGGCACCAACGCATCCATATGGCTTCAAGTCAACCCCGCTTCGGCCAATATGTCTCAGCCAAATGGGTTGAGGGCTATTGTTGGGGGCCGAACCAAGAAGGGAGACCGGAGCTATGGATATCCAGTCCGAGGTCTGGTTCATTAGGCAGAGGTCAAGCGACCAAACAAGAGTAGGGCTGACGAAGGGGCTTCCTAGAGCTCACTTATGCATGAAAGGTTTATAGCCCGGGGCAACTCCCGGCCGGCGGTCTAGAGCACCGAAGGGATACCCTTCGACCAGACAGCGTGAAACTTCGACTACATGGAAGAATCTCCTAGGGGATAGCATCACGAATTCACCGCACGTGGCAGACACACGCCTAATAGTAGAATCAGCTTTCTGGGATTCCTACAGCATGTCAGTCCACTTTGCAGCTTTCCAACTGCCCAATGTTGTTAGGTGACGCCGCCCAATGTTGTCAAGCACCGACCGGCCACTCAGTCACACACGCACACAGACAAGACAGGTGCATTGTCCCAAGGTGCTAGGTTGGGGGCTAACTCGCGCCGAAGTGCATACCAGGCACTCGCCGATGATTCTATAAATAGAGGATAGCATTCCATATTTGAGGTATACATCGACTCCTAAGCCAAAACTCTGTCAAATTGCTCTCTCTATATATATAGAATTCTTGCTGACTTAATCATCGGAGGGTTCACCAGCAACATTGTCGGTAGCCTAGTGTTTATTGCTTGTGCAGCTAGATGAAGGATTTAGCCGCATCCAATTGGAAAGCAAAACCCCCGCATCAATTAAATATACAATAAAGAGAAGAAATAATAAAACGGCTAGTTACAAATTTAATAAATTAAATTGCATGTTAATTTTATTTATTAAATTGCACCTCAATTCTATTTTATAAAAATAGTTTTTATGTAAAAACAAGTCACGATTTGAAAAAAATAGTTTTTATATAACAAAGGGAACATTCAAGTACCGAAGATACGGATCGAGTGCTTTCAGGCATGTGTAATGCACTCGTCAATATTGAAGGCATGACTCACATTCGAAGTCATTGGTCGAGTGCACTCATCACGGATTATCGCTAGTTTATATATATATATATATATATATAGAGAGAGAGAGAGAGAGAGAGAGAAACATGTCATCAATCCAAGTGAATTAGTGCAAACATATGAGAGCAATTTGTATTTCTTTAATGAAAGAGATAAGTTATGACATGTCATCATATATCTATATAATAAGGAAGAGTGGTCTTTTTGATGAAAATTGAACAACACATATTTTGATTTGTTGGATTTATGTGTACTACATTTTTAGCCGTTAGATTTAACAATACACATATTAAAACAATGCACACATAGGACAATACCTTAGAAAAATACCATGTTCCAATACACATATTGGAATGCATGCCACTTTGATAGAGAGTGTATAGGACACAAGTTTTGCTAATGTCCCCATAATTGCCTTGTGCTTCATGTGCTTGATTAGATATTTATCTCCTTTTGCACTGACTTGTATTATATGCTTAATCGCATTATATGCTCATATTTCCTTTAGATGCACCATATGCCTCATAGGTTGCTAAGCGCCAAGTCTGACAATAGATGGCATGCTAAAATGTAAATTAAAATTGGTTTAAGATGATGCATGATAGATAGTAAAGAAATCATGGAAGTTTGCTTTAAATAATGCATGCTAAACTTTGAAGAAGTTAATTACATTAACTTTTGGAAATTGAATGGACATTGCATGAATTGCAAGGTAACACTATTTTAAAATATTGAAGTTGAAAGATGCATGAATGCATGTTAATGCATTTTGTTTTGAAATAAAAAAATACATCATGAAGTTGTATGCATAACTATGTTGATTTGGATTTTGAAAACTGAATTGAAATGAATTTAGAACTTGGAAATCAACTTTGAGTTAGAAAACAAATGAATTAAGTTGATTGGAACTTGAAATAGAAAATACCTTTGAAACTTGAATTGCATAATGAATTAAGTAATGTTATTGAATTGCATAGATAATTATGCATCAAATTGATTTGGTTCTTGAAATATGAAAACAAATGAACCTTGAAGTATGTATAGTTTTAGAAAGACTTAAGTGGTATAGAATGATATTCCGGTAGAGTAAAACCATCTCCCAGAAGTTGGAAGTTCATTTCCCAGTAGACCACAGTCTAAAGAAGGAAAAATTAAAGTCTATTGCACAGCGGTCTAAGGACCGGTCCAAGGACCATCTCCAGGACTGGATCTACCAGTCTCTGTGACGGTGCATCAATCGGTCGCATAGATCAGAAAAATCACAGAAAGGGGGTTTGTTTATTTGAGGCCTTAATTGTTCAAATTGTTTTTACTCGTGGTATATATGGGTTATACAGATTGTTTGAAACAATTTTGGATGGTCAATTTTGTCTCAAATAAATCAACGAGACTTGTCACTTTCACTCATCCATTTATGACAATTTTTTTCTCTGAGACTAACAGGTGGTTTGAATCTCGTTCCTTGTTTGTAATGGCTGTACACTGGGTATATGCCATTGTCTACTGTCTGAAATCTCTCAGAAATTTGACTTGCCTTTCAACTTTGTATTTGCCTGTTGGCCATTGCTTTGTAAAAAGCACACATAAGTGTTGTTCGACTGTGTAAAAAACAATTAAGAGACACATTTGAAAAGAAACTCTCATAGAGAGAGATTAGAAAGTAGCCGAGAGAAGCTTTACCACCTCCACCACCACACCAGTCTTCCACTATTGAAAATCCTTATTGTGTATGAGTGTGAGAGAGCTATTGAGGAAGAAGCAAAGACTGAGGAACATTTCGTTACAGAACTCTCTCACAGAGAGTAGATTCAGGCAGCCGAAAGAAGGTCTTCCAAGAAACCATTACCACCACCACACCTATCTTTCACTATTTAAATCTAGTGTGTGTGTGTGAGTTAGTTGAGGAAGAAGAAGTTTCCCACTGATTTTTACTTCTCCTCAGACCTCCATTTCTAACCTCCGAGAAAGAACATCTTTGAGAGAGTGTGTGTGTGTGTTAAGGTAGTGAGGGCTTCCTCCTCCTCCAGAAATTACCTCTATTAGAAAATCATCTAGAGTGAGTGAGAAAGTGTTTGTAGGCCTACTGTGAGTGTGTGGAGGAGTGTTTCAAACCGGCAGCCATTGAAGAAAGCATTGTACTGGTTTCCTTCCAGAGTTGACAGATTTCATGAGGGGGTCTATTGAGAATCCTACTTGCTAACTTCAACTTGGTAAACATTTTTCATCTCTCAAGTAGCTCTTTTGTAGACTTTCATCTTATGCTTCATCTATGATCATGGCCAATGCCATACTTATGTTCACACATTTAGATTAGGCCTTACACATGTATGAAAGTCCATTTTTATCATTATACTTGTCAAGTCTTGAAAGCTACATTGACTAGGCTTAAAGTTTGAATAGTTCTAAGTGTAAGTCTTAAAACATTTTATAGAAGTAACTTTGTTGAATAACAAACTTGACTTGGGCTACATATGATCATCACTCCCATATCCTTACCTGGTAGAATATCTAGTTTGAGAATGTGCTTGATATAATGAGAAAAGTAAACTTGACTTGATAACTACACTTAAACACCTCATGTTCCTTCTTGGTAAAACTAGACTTTGGAGAGTGTATGTGTAGTAATAATTAATCTTGGCTTAAGTTGGACTTGAAATATCTCACATGCTCATATTGGTATATTCCTCATTGAGATCATTTTGCATGCCATAGATTATCACCACATATGCTTAAAATATAATTCCAAACTACATTGCCTCAAGTATCTATATAGTAGACTGATTTACCTTTCGTCATATATCTCTTGAGCTTTACTTGGTATAGTCACTTGTTAGAGAGAGATATTTTGCAGTCACTACTTTTAGTTTGGACAACTTTTGCATGTGGTAAAATAGAATACCCTTGAGCTTTCAGTTTGGCATATCCTATTCAGGGGTGTTGATTTATATGCTTTTATTGTATATCTCTTACTGCCATTCGATACGTTTGATGAGCTGTTACATGTGCAGTTAAGAAAACAGGATTTACCAAGAATCCATCTCATCCTACCTTGTACATTCATTGAAGGAGATCATTGCAAGGAGGATTAGGCTAAAGACTAAAAGCTTGAGCCAAGATCTGCATCAGTACCAATATTTGGGCCAAGCACACTTTATATTTAGTCTCGATTGTCTTTGAGCTTTCATTGTATAGAACCTATCTTGTAGTAGGATTTTCAGTTGTATTCTGTACTAGATAGGAATTTGGCAACTTGATCATTTAGGTGATACTTCTACATAAGTATCCACCTAGACTCTCTAAGCTTCATTGAGCCTTACAGTTATAGAGTCCAAGAGTACTTCACCGTACTACTCGTTGCACTCTCCTGAACGTTGATTTTTTATCTTTTGAGAGTGTTTTGACAGGGGGTGTGCTTTGACTGTAGCACATCTCTTGTTTTATATCTTCCCAGCAATACACTTATACTGCACGTACACGAATATATACCCGATAAGACTTGAGCTATATCCACTGTATAATCTCGTGGGAAAGGGCTAATGCTCTCGGGTAAAGTTCCTAGAGTGTCATAGGCACCAGCTTTATACTTTTGACCTTTACAGTTGTTCACCCATAAACCTATGCCTTGCGTGGTGTAGTCAAGATTTGCAGTAGTCCTGGGAATCTGTGCTTTGCGGGACACAGTCAGGGTGTGTGTATACCCTGCAAATCTATAACCTTGCGGGGTATAGTCAGGACTTGCGGGTCTTGGGAATCTATGCTTTGCGGAGCATAGTCAGGCTTGGTTTGAGCCTGGGTGAGTGAGCCTCGGCCCAAGGGGGGTCGGTAAATAGAGACTGTGTGGGCTCTATAGTTAAGGTTATCCCTAGCTTAGGTAGAAGTTAGGAAGAGAGGTCCATGTTATTTCTGTAAGTGATTATATAGTGGAACTGGGGTGCTCCCAAAAGGAACCACCCCGAAGAGTGGACTAAGTGATTGCTGAACCACTATAAAAATCATTGTCTCACCTCTCTCTTTCTCTTACCTCCTCTTACTCACCATTGCTTACTTTTTGTTTATATTTATCTTATTCATATGTTTGTTTCTATTTGTTTTATAATTTATTATAAAAGAATTTTTCAAGGAAAAATAACAAGAAGTTTTAAAAAAGGCCATAAAAATCAGAAACATCTATTCACCCTCCCTCTAGGTTTGTATCAATTGGTATCAGAGCCCGGAACTCCGCAACAGAGGCGTAACAACCTGGAGACGATCAAGATGGGCTACAAACACTCTAGCAAGAAAGGGAGCAAGAAGGGGAGCAACAACAACATCATCATCAACAAGGGTGAAAATGAGTTAGATGTCTCTAACTCTTAGGCATCTTTAACTGATTCTTCCAGTTCTATTAGTTGTATTTCGAATGATATTCCTAATAATGATATTTATGCTACATTCGATCGCTTATTAGAAGAGTCTGAAAAAACTGGCCTTAGAAATTGAGAGTTAAGAAAAATAGTAAAAATGTTAGAAAAAGAAAAAGTGAACTTAAGCTCAGGTTAAGAACTTTGATAAATAAGCTTTATTTGAAAAACTTGCCCTGCTTCAAAAAGACCTAAGTAAAGAACTTATAGAAA
>NMUG010011422.1:0-10634 GCA_002855965.1 Monotropa hypopitys
AAAGGAAAGAAATAGAATTTGAGAATCGAAAGAAATTTGTGAAAAGAGAAATAGAAATTTTTTGAGAAAGAAATAGAAGAGATTTTAGACATGTAAAAGAAAAGGAAATGAAAGTGTTTTGAAAGTTGAAAAGAATATGAAAAGTATTTTGAGATTCAAAAAGGATTTTATGGAAAATAAAATGAAAAATGATCTATTGGAAAAAGAGAAAAAAGAAAAAATGAGTTTGAAAAAGAAATATTTAGAATAGACACATATTTTGAGATATATAATCCATAGCTATTTTGCTTCTCTTTATTATGTTGTTCTATAAGTATTCACCAACTTTTCCCAAAGTTGACCTCTCCTTTTTCCCTCCCAGGTGATGCTGTGTTGAGTTCAGATTAGAGTCCATCAGTTAAGCAGTAGTATAGAGGAGTTTCAGAGTGTTAGGAGGACTGCTACGTTTAGCATGTCCACCTTTTGAGCCGCAGACTGTGGTGAGGCATAGTCGAGTAGAGAGGAGATACTATCTTATTTTCTGCAGACTTCCAGTAACAATAGCAGAGCTTTTATTTTCTTCAGATGTTTATATTCTAGTTTATGATTGTCGGGCACTGTTTAGCTCTGTAGTTTGAGTGAGAGAGTTTATTTTTATTTCTGGTTCAGCAATGATAGTTTTGGGCTGTTGTTTGTAGCCTATTTTGTACAGTTGAGTTTTTACTTCAGTTCATAGTTTATGAGTTGTAGATATTTTATAGCTTAGTAGTTTCAGTTTATTTTCAGTTCTAGTTGTATTAGTATTTTAGATTATTGTGAGATTAGTGTTGATTAGTGTGTTCCGCCGTCGCGCACCCGTCCTTAGATGGCTGTTGTTACAGTTGTCGGGGATGGGGCATGACATACCACGTCAAACGTGTATCACATAACCAAAAAATACTCATGCACCCACGTATGCCAAAATGTGCAAGTGCCAAGCCTAAACAACATGACATGACACTAAACTCACACCAAGTCTAGATCATAATATGCATTCGTACCCAACTTTCCTACGGCCAAGCAGATACATATATATTAAGTCCACAAACTTCTTGTCGACAATCATGCAACATCCAATGCAAAAGCATAATGAACGAAAATAACCGTTTCTATTTCTACTAGAATCTAGCAACCAAAATTGGAATTACTAACATTCGACCCGAGGATGCAACACCGATAGAGAGACAAGTACGGGAACACAACATCTTTCAAACGAGGGAAATTTCTACCGAAATTTGGAGTGAAACAAGATCAACCAATGTCACCCAACTTAGAAGTTTGGAATGAAACGACACACCACATGGGTGATCCGCAATTTGAGATGTAACTCAAACAAAACACCACAAGGAACGTGAAAAGTCCCACCACATACATCAAACGAGACGTGAATCAAAGAAATGTCACCCAAGGATCAACAAGCTTTACAACATATGTTGAACAGAGTACAATTCCAGTGAATTCCACCAAGGAGTCAACAAGCTCCGCAACGAGTCGTCAACAAGGTACAACAAAACACTAAGCACAAAGGACTCTAATTTGGTGCCAAAGATCATTAACTGAGGAAATATCAACCCATGGCCAATCAAACTCGAAGCTTTCCCAAATTTCCAAGACCCATTAACCTACGGTCAATGAAACACACGGTACAAAGTATGTGTCAGATGAAACAACAAAGGAGAAGTTGAAATCTCTTTTGCCACTAGAGTTTTAACACCACCTAGTGGGTACACCACTTGTACTCAAACACAACAGCCAAAGAGATGGTCTATCAAAGAGAAAGAAAGAAAACTTCCGATAATATCACACCGATTAAAGCCAACACCAACCAAAGGAAGGGAGTCATAATGCCACTCATAGAGATATGAAACCAAATAATACCTTAAATGTGCTTCCTCACGACACACCACGTCAACCGAGTCAAAGAAAAGAGATGCCAATCGCCAAAACACATAGGTGTCTATACAAGAGCAATCTATATCAAGGTCGGGATAAAATAATTACACAAAGTGACACCGATCACTTGGAAGAATCTAACACTTGAAATGAATGCACATGGGTGAACTCTCAACCCAAACCTAACCCGAGGAAAAATACGATAATGGTCCAACAAGTCGATAGGCGATAAGGGACACACCGCTAGGACTCCCAACAATGAACACGCAAAGCACCAAGGATTCTACAACTCCTTATAAGCCAAAGATTTGCACAAGAGGATCACCTTCACCATCGAGCTAGGAACGATTCAAACAACGCATTCGTTCAAGACACTCAAGATACGACTCACAACTATATAGCTAACTTGCAAGGCAACAACTAATGCCATTCAATTAAGAAGACCCGAGCGAACACGAGAAGGACAAACAACTCTCAAGGAACATCCAAGCCTCTATAGGAGCAGTAAGCCCAAACTCCAACAAATGAACCTCTATGTCAAACTTCTCATGACCAACCGGTCCAAGTCCACACAAGGTAAGAATTCCAACATGGAATGACATGTTGCATCCAAACTTAACTCTACGAACTAATGAACGATGGCATCACTAAGCCTACAAAATCTAAAACAAGCATAGATAATCCAATCTCGTAAAGAGATATGACCAACGGGTCATACCCCTTAAAGAAGAATACTAGGAAATCTTGGTAACACCTCAAGATTTGTACCAAATTAGAAGAGGAAACACAAACTCGAGTGGACCACAAGGCCTAACTTACCAACTATAATACGAGTGTTAATACCTCAATATAGAAAAACAACCAAACCTTGAGACTAAAAGGCTCCAAGGGGTACTACCAATCACCAAACCAAGGCCAGTGTACCAAAGTCCTAACACAACGTGCCAACAAGACCCAAGTTCAGCCTTACCAACAACCAGACGAGGGATAACCTCAACAACGGCCACGAATACTTTCACAAATCTTATCGTACCACTAACTACAATCTCAACTCTAGTAAAACAAAGGAGCCTAATACCAATCAATAACCAGCAAAGATGCATGACGATCACTAGGAACAAGGACACAACAGCACCCAATCACCACAAGGCAACTAGACTTGCCACATGAGTTCAATAGTCAACTTCCAAAAGATGGATAGACTCAACATTCATGGAAGGAGACAAAACATGCAGGATAGCTCTAAGACACAGAGTCAAGGTGCAGTAGTGTACAACAGGCACCCAAATACGACCAAAGAATAATGTAATGACCAAGAGAACCCATGGAGACTAAGTGTCTCCCCACGGCTCCAAGGTATTCGAAACAAAAGCTCTGATACCAAGTTGTCACACCCCAGATTTTTAAACCATTTTTTTAAATACAGTTTAAATAATAAACAAGGGGATACAACTACTTGCCATTCAGATACAGTCAGTTGAATTTCTCATTACATCATAAAGCAATACAAAGTAGAAATACAAAAAAGGTACAAGAGCGTAAGTGAAGTACAAGTACTATCCTATTACAACTATTGCAGTGAACAGAGAACTACAAGTACAATGTAAAGGAACTACAATTGGAAGTACTGTAACTGAAAAGTAAAGTGCAAGAGAGGCTACTAAAGCTGAAGTAGCCGAGCCACAAGAAACTCCAGCAGCTGACTTGAACTCCAAATCACCAAGTCCATCTAGTCTTGCAACACAAACTAGAAAAAGGAGAAAAAGGAGAAAAGAGAGGGTCTGAGTAAACCACATCTCAGTGAAAAAAACCCTAACTACTACCAAACATGCACATGAGGTGCGTGCCTACATGTTCACAAGTAACAGTACAAAAGCAGTAAAGAACTCAAGTGCACGTGGTGCAAATCTAACTCAAAACAAGGGTAAACATTGGCATGTCGCCTACAACGTGTGGACAACCAAATCCTCAACCTCAAGTGAGTGCAAAGAGTAAAGCATCCTAAGTCCAACTATAGCAAACTCTAGCACTAATCACTGAACTAGCTAATAGGGTAAGACAACCCTGAAGACCCACTAAGGACTCCCAACCGAAGCCACGTCAATATATCCAATGCTAACTTCTATTGCGAACCACGCCAACTATTGTTATCATTAAGTGTTGGATTCATATGCCATATTGGATATTTGAGATATTTATTTCTTTCCTTTCTGTCATTCCATTCATTTATTTCATGAATATGGATAAACTACGAAATCCCTAACCAAGTACATTCCGGATATACTACCATTCTCGTCACGTTACTCATTCACATTAGTAAGTCCATATCTTTTCGCAACAAGAATGAACCACAGAATCCCTAGCCAAGTACATTTCGGGTTATCCTAACTTTCTCATACTAGGGGATGAACCATGGAATCCCTAGCCAAGTACATTCCATATTATCCCACCATTCTTCTTGTCCGTTATTCCTAAAGACCGTTGTGAGGGTTAACGTCACCTCTATTGTGTACAATGTCGTGGATAGAGCGACCATCCCAAGAATCCCTAGCCAAGTACATTCCCATAAAAATATTCTAATTTCCCCAAATCATTCGGAGGGCAACCATCACCCTATGGTTCCACGTCATTAAATGATTTCGTTTCATTCTATTTTATCATTGTTACTGTGCCTAACCAAGGCTATCAAACCACATTATTCAATCTAGACTGTATTATTACGTCAACTTACTTTACCACATTCTTTTCATTACAAGTTTTCCAAGTAATAGATTTAAGGTTGAGTACGAGTAGCCCTCGTGGGGCACATCCTCCATATTTGGTATTCATTTGGGTATATCGAACCATTTACTTAATTTCTTCAATCACTAACTCGACCATGGCAAATCCAAGAGAGACAACCGTCACGACAAGTCAACCTCAACCAAATATTTCAAAACCAACATTTTACCACAATGGGGCTAAGGAAGACCCAAGTTTACCAAAACATGAAGGGAGGGGATTTAGACACCCAAATCCCATTTCAACACCCACTTAGTAATTTCACTGAACACTCGGCATCCCATAAGTTCAAAGGGACTTATTATGATTTTAAAGGGTCTCAACGCACCCAATTGTCCCACATACATGTCCTACAACAATTCAAATGTCACGATAACCCCCAAACATGATTTAAGGTTCACAAAGGCATTTCGTCAAACACTTGGCAGCTCTAAACTCCAATGGCCACCTGATGCAGTCGTTAATGGAAGAATGGCGACTGCAAGGGATTAGGGTGAATACTAGGCATATTCCTTCTAGTAACTCGTTGATTCAACCAAATACCGAGTCAATAGGCATCAATCAGACGTTGATTCAAGATGAATACCGGGTGATTGGGAAGAAAGTGTAGAAATCGCACTATAGGGTTTCATTCAAAATAAAAGTTGCCCATTACAATAAGAACATGAGTTTAAATAGGCTACGACAAAACCCTAGGCCCGGGACAAACCGGGTACCAATTCGGGTTAAAAGAAAAGAAAACAAAACAGTCTAAAATAAAAGCCCAACACAGAAAATGGGCCTAAAGCTACTGTCACGAACGTTTTATGACCATTTCCCCAACTCGAATACGGCATAGAGGTATTACAATGTGTGCATCTTCTCGATACCTTTCCAACGACATATTATGGGTTCCAATCGGAGTTACACGGGTAAAGTTACGCCCATTTTACCAACGACTTGTGCATAGCAATGCCCACGGGTCTCTAAATAAGCATCAGCAATGCTATCTGCATCACCACCAATCATCCTACAAGTCACCAAAAATACAAGTCATCCCTCTTATGGGAATTTCATCGAACACGTAACGCTCACATTATTCTCAGGTGATACTTAGACTCAATTGACCATAATAAAATTCTAGGATCCCATCAATTTGACTCATAAGCCCCTTGGGCATTGTATCAAACACCTGGTGGGCACAAGGTCACCACTCAAATACTTGAATTTCCTAAGCCTCTCCTAACCACATAATCACAAGTACTCCACCACAATGTAGCCCTAGGTCACAAAATGCAATCTACATACTATGACCACTAAATCGAAGCTTATGTACACACACACACACACACATATATATATACTCGACAATAGTTAAGAGTTTATCCATCGGAAGCCATTGAACCTCGAAATTCCTAGGTGAGGATCCTTCACACCAACACCAACCGAGACCACCAATGTATAGATCGGGGATCCCTTGTCGACGTTAATGAAGGAGGAAATCTCCAAATCTCTTTGGATCATCAAGAAATCAAGAGAAAGAGAGAGAGAGAGAGAGAGAGAGAGAGAGAGAGAGGAAATGTGTTTCAAAGGGGGGGAGACATTTCGGATAGGAGAGGAAGAGAGAGAAAGGTTCTGATTAAAATGAAGGATTTTGCCTTGCAAACACCCATATACACGACCCCCACATGAAATGACCAAAGTACCATTAATGAGTACAAAATCTGCCAAAAATGCCTTTGTGCACCGGTGCAAGGCAAATCTGCACCGATGCAAACTCCTTAAAATTTCGAGTAGTGGGTTTATGCACTGGTGCAACTCATCTCTGCACCGATGAAAACTTCCAAAACTTTTTACATCGGTGCAAGTCCAATATGCACCGATGCAAACTCCTCCTGATGTGAATTTTCTATGCTAAAGGTCCCCGAAACTTCCCCAAAACACCTCGGGTCAACCACGAAGAATATATATGAGCTGGGAGGGAGTCCAAGACCTAATTTCAATTGCCAATATAATCCTAGGAGTTCATATTAAAATTCAACAATTGATTAGAGTAGTGAATTTAATTCCAGAAATACCGTTATAAAATACGAGTCGTGACAGTATCATGTTTGACTTGTGCTAGAGTTGAGTAATTTCTGAATTGAGCAGTTTGGGTGTTGACTTATCCTTGGGGTTTAATGGGGTTCTTTTGGCGAATCTTGTGGTGAGTCCATTGTTTATGGATCAGATTAAAGAGGGGCAGAAGAATGACGTGTTCTTAGAAAAGATGCGACAATAAACTTTATTGGGCGAAAAATCAGAGTTTAGTATTCGTAGGGATGGTATGTTGATGTTTGGGAACTGGGTTTGTGTACCGGATGATGTGGAGCTCAGAAGGAATATTCTTGAGGAGGGCCGTAGTTCTAATTTTGTTATACATCCAGGGTCGACAAAAATGTATCGTGACTTGCGGAAGAATTATTGGTGGAGAGTGCCTTACCTATCAAAGGGTGAAGATAGAACACCAACGACCAGGGGGATTAGTTCAGAGTTTTCCAATACTCGAGTGAAAGTGGGAACACTTTACAATGGACTTTGTTGTGGGTTTGCCTAAGTCCAAGGGAAACTTTGATTCTATTTGGGTTGTAGTGGATCGATTAACAAAATACGGTCATTTTATTCCGGTGAGAACTATGTTCTCTATGGATTGTTATGCCAGGATTTATATAGATGAGATCATTAGATTGCATGGAGCACCAGTGTTGATTGTCAATAATAGGGATCCTAAATTTACATCGAGGTTTTGGGCAAGTTTATAGCAGGCTCTTGGTACATCTTTGAAATTTAGTACCGCTTTTCACCCTCAAATAGATAGACAGTCAAAGAGGACGATCCAAACACTAGAGGATATGCTGAGATCATGTGTTCTTGATTTTTGTGGAGGTTGGGAAAATTATTTGCCATTGATTGAGTTTGCGTACAACAATAGCTTTCAGAGTAGTATTAGTATGGCACCATTTGAGGCATTGTACGGTAGGAGGTGCCAGACACCACTTTGTTGGAGTGAGGTGGGTGAGCGTCAAATCTTGGGGCCGAAATTAATTCAAGTAGCTTCGGAAGGGGTTAAACTCACAAGTGAAAGATTGGGGTTGCTCAGAGTCATCAGAAAATTTATGCGGACAATAGGCGACGAGAACTAGAATTTGAAGTTGGGGATCATGTTTTCTTATGAGTTTCACCATGGAAGGGTGTTGTTCGTTTTAAGGGAAAAGGGAAGTTAGCGCCACGATATGTTGGGACATATGAGATCATGGATAGAGTTGGGGTGATAGCATATCGTTTGGATTTGCTGGTTGAGTTATCACGCTTGCACAATGTCTTTCACGTGTCTATACTTCGGAAGTACGTAGGTGATCCGACACATATGTTAGAAGTGGAGCCTTTGGAGTTGCATGAGGATTTGTCTTACGAGGAGATGCCAATGAAGATTTTGGACCGCAAGGAGCAAGTGCTATACTCTAAGGTGATTCCTTTAGTCAAGATTCTATGGCAAAATTATGGAGTTGAGGAAGCAACATGGGAAAGCGAGGATGCAATGCGGGAGAAACATCTGCACTTATTTCCAGGTTTTCTATTTTACTTAGTCTAAATTTCGGGGATGAAATTTTCTAAGGGGGAGGAGTTGTAATACCCGTCTCTTTTAATTAAAAATTTTAAAATGTTTTAATAATTATCAAAAGAGATTTGGAAGGATTATTATACACCATGTTAAGTATAATCCAAAAAGGGATAATTAATTAAGGAGTTTAATTTATAAAAAATATGCTTATAAGGTATTAAGTATATTATGAGTGGGAATAATAGCATATAAGAGAAATTATATGGTTTAATGGAGGGGTAAAGAAGTAAATTAGTTTTAAAATCTGTATTAAGGTTGTGTCATTAGGCCAATCCTTATTGTTTTGTCTAAGTATTGTGGTTAAGAGGGTGAGAGAAAGGAGGTTAAGGGAGTTGGAGAAGATTAAGGGAGTTGGAGAAGATTAAGGGAATTGAAGACCCTAGAGTGAAGATTTGAAGAAAAAATCTTCTTCAACATTGTTCCTAAGGTAATTTCTAACCTATTGATATAATTTTTTTGTTTATATCACTTCACATATAGTCTAGATCTGAGTTTAATTCATTAAACTCGTTTTGGGGGAAATTTGTAGGTTTAGGGGTAAGTTCTTAGGATTTAAAGGTGTTTATGAGTTGTGTGAGACTACAGTCCACACATGTTTGGAACCCTTTGGTAGGAATGATTTTTGAGGTTTTAGGCATAAAAATCGAGTTGGTAGAAGTTGGAGAAGAGGTGGATCATCAAATCGCCAACACACTGTTCTGTAAATAGGCAATTTCGCTCGAGTGAAACCCCAAGCTCGAATGAAGGGTCGAGCATAATGGTTTTGGCAAAACCTCTGGAGTCGAGCGAACCTTTTCGCTCGAGCAAAGCTGTTTTTGCTCGACAGTTCGCTTGAGTGAAAGGTCAACCGAAAGTGATTTTTGGGGGGTTTTGAGGATTTTGGTTCTGGGTTGGTTCTAGAACGTTTATGGAAGATTTTAAGGACCTAATGAGCAGTTTAAAAATAGCTATTTATTTCATTGGTAAATTGTGAGGTCAACCATATCAAATGTTGGTTTAAATTGATTTAATGACTTTATTTTCCCTTGCCAATTTCTATATATATCACGCGGACTGAAATTTCTAGTTTGATTCGACAGGGACACTCGAGGAAGGCATTGAGGCCTCACTCAAAGGCAAGGAGAAGGTTTGAAAAATGGTATTGATGAGTGTAGGCTTATAATATTTTAATTGTACAGCTACGAGTACTGTTTTGATTATTATCCTTGTTGCACTTGTTGATAATATGAAATGTTGAGCATGATATGAGAATGGAATGAAATGAATGAGATGCATACTATGAGTTATGGATAAGCATAATATATGTATATATGTATTATGCATGGCCTGCATGAGATGCACTTGTTAATTAAAGAGAAAATGGTTCATAATTGCATAATCTTGATAATTATGTTGCTTGAGTTTTGGAAGTTAAATTGTTATATTCACACTTTGTTTCCTTGTCTTTGACTTGGAAATAGGTATTTAGTTAGCGGTCCACTACGAAGCTGAGGAAAGGAAGATGGTTGGATGATGACTTTTGGTTGAGGTCATGGACATTGAGGATTGTTACTCTTGTGCTTCACGATAGCACTTTTGGTAGAATTGTATGGTTACTATATTTCGAAGACTTGTGGTTTAAAATTATGCAGTAGTTCAGTTTTATTTTATTCTTAATGCCATTGTTTGGAGGCTAGTGAGCTTTTGTAGTAGTAATGATTTTATTCTAGAGGTCTTACACTTGCCCTTTTAAATGGTTTTGGAAATGTTATTTGAGGGTTTCTATTTAAGCAAAAATTTTAAATTCCACATTTTTTTGAGAAATTGTAAGTTTGGGATGTTACACCCTTACATGAACCATTTTCTTTGTTAAGCCTTAAAATTCCATATCATGCTTTGATAATGGCAAAAATTATGTTTAAGATGTATCTAGAGTCATAAGGTAGTTTATGTTTCTTATTCATTGTTGGTGTGCCTTCTCCTAGAAAAGTCATGGGAAAATTCCAAAATTGGAAACCAAATAAGTTGGGGGTCACCTAATCATTTGTAAAGAAAAAACATTTTGTTCTTCATGTTTTGGGATGTATTAGTGGTTGAGGAAAATGAAAAAAATGAATAAGGCGTAGTTGAAAAGTAAAAGAATTGGATGTAAATTAGTTTGCGAGGGCCCCGTTTATTAGTTTGCCCTCTATCATTTGTATATACATATTCTCAAGCATCCAAAGTTAACCCTTAGCCTGATACGTGTCCGATACGTATCAAATACATTCCCTTACCTTACATTATAATCGGAAAAACCTATTTGATCCTATAGGTCAACAAT
>NMUG010011423.1:0-10634 GCA_002855965.1 Monotropa hypopitys
TCAACGTGGCTGTTGAGCTAGCTTTGCGGGTTAAAGCCCAACTGGACAGGGTCAGCGCGGGAGCTCAAAGATTCAACAGGAAGTGTCAGTTGTAAAGAGAGAGCTGCCAAGTCAGACAAGTGGCAGTGCGACAAGTGGAGGAACAGCCGCAGGGAATTCTTGTGCTACTCAACCAATGCGACAAGCCAACAAATAGGTCGCCGCACCCCAGAAGACCTCACCAAGCCCTTACACGCCTTCTTCCCAGCCCATCAAGTGTTACAGGTGTGGAGAGCTAGGTCATCACTCTAACAACTACCCGAATAGACGCGTTACTAACCTTGCTCTACAAGGAGACGAAGAGGAGGAGCTGGTGGAAGACCAGACCCAAGAGTTTGAGAAGGATAAAGTGGTGGAAGCTGATGAGGGAGTGGATCTAGTAGTCCAAAGATTGTTATATTCCCCAAGATTAGAAGACGAGACTCAAAGGCACAATATCTTTCGCACTCGGTATACAGTGGCTCAGAGAGTGTGCGAGTTGATTATTGATGGAGGGAGCACAGATAACATTGGTTTCCGAACTATGGTGGACAAGATTCAACTGACAACGGAAGCTCATCCCAGTCCGTATAAAATTGGTTGGATTAATGACGGTGGAGAAGTCAAAGTAAGTGAACATTGCACGGTACAACTTTTCATCGGTCAGACGTACAAGGATGAGGTAGTTTATGACGTGGTGGACATGTCAGCTTGTCATTTGCTGTTGGGCCGACCATGGTAGTTTGATGTTGGTTCTACCCATAATGGTCGTCTCAACATTTACTCTTTCATGCACCACGGGACTAAGATTTCTTTGGTTCCCATGGGAGGACAGAAGCCTAAGGAGACCCGCACTGCCAGCAAGACTCTACTAGTGGTGCCAGAGTTGGGAAAAGAAGAGCTCGAGAAAAATGAAGTGCATTTGGTGGTTGTGCAGGAAGAGGGTCCTTAGCCAACCAGCATACCAGCCGAGATAGAGCCTATTGTTGAAGAATTTAGTTCAGTCCTTTCAGCCGAGCTGCCATACGGACTACCTCCAGCGTGGGACATACAATATCAGATTG
Source organism: Monotropa hypopitys (assembly GCA_002855965.1). Taxonomy (NCBI): domain Eukaryota; kingdom Viridiplantae; phylum Streptophyta; class Magnoliopsida; order Ericales; family Ericaceae; genus Monotropa; species Monotropa hypopitys. The sequence continues at coordinate 1,083 of NMUG010011423.1, forward strand.
ACTTGATCCTAGGATCGCGTCTCCCCAACTTACCGCACTACCGGATGAGCCCAGCAGAGAATGCCGAGCTACAGGCCCAGATCAGTGAGCTGATCAGGAAGGGGTTTCTTCAAGAAAGCATAAGCCCATGTGCAGTGCCCGCACTGCTTACACCAAAGAAAGATGGGAGTTGGAGGATGTGTGTTGACAGCCGAGTATCAACAAGATAACCATCAAGTACCGTTTCCGCATCCCTCGGCTTGAAGATATGTTGGATCAACTGGCAGGAGCTACAATCTTTTCGAAGCTGGATCTGAAGAGTGGCTACCATCAAATCAGAATCCGCCCAGGAGATGAGTGGAAGACAGCCTTGAAGACCAAGGATGGCTTGTACGAGTGGCTTGTTATGCCATTGGGGTTGTCTAATGCCCAAGCACATTCATGCGACTTATGACTCAGGTACTCCGACATCTTATTGGATCCTGTGTCGTTTACTTTGATGATATCTTAATCTATAGCCGAAGTTGACAAGAACATCACCATTGGTCCTATTACGAGACAACAGCCTTCACGTCAACTTGAAGAAATGTAGTTTCTTGACCAACTGCCTAGTGTTATTAGGCTTTGTGGTCAATGCGAATGGACTAACTATTGATCAAGAGAAAGTCCGAGCTATTCAAGAATGGCCAACACCCACATCCACACACGATGTGAGGAGTTTCCATGGCTTAGCTACCTTGTATAGGAGGTTCATCAAAGACTTCAGCACCATTGCGGTGCCAATGAAAGAATGCCTGAAGAAGAAGCAGTTTGAGTGGACCGCTGATGCCGAGCAGAGCTTTGTCGAGCTCAAGAAGAAACTGTCCTCAGCACCAATCTTAGCACTTCCAGATTTTGATAAGTTATTCGAAGTTCATACGGATGCCAGCTACATTGGAGTTGGAGCTATTCTATCCTAGGAAGGCCGACCAGTGGCTTATTACAGTGAGAAACTGAGCAAGGCAAGAAAGAACTGGACTGCTCACGAGCTCGAGCTTTACGCAGTTATCCAAGCTTTGAGTGTATGGGAATATTACCTCATTCATCAGGAGTTTGTGCTCCACCCTGACAACAAGGCTCTAGAGTTCCTGAACAGCTCAGCAGCCATTAACAGAAAGCATGCCAGATGGATTGACCGTGTCCAAGCTTTCAAGTTTGTCCTGAAGCACACCATGTGAACCTCTAACCGAGCTACTGATGCACTGAGTCGTAGAGCGTCCCTACTTGCTGTTGCCCGCACAGAACTGGTGGGGTTTGACTTCCTCAAGGAGTTGTATGAGGAAGGTGAAGAATTTCAGGATTTATGGTCTCAATGCCAGCTGAGTAAGACAGGCTTGAATGGTTTCCTTATCCACGAGGGGTATCTATTCAAAGGGAATCAGTTGTGCATTCCCAGGTGTTCATTGCGAGCATTTCTAGTCAAAGAGATTCATTGCGGTAAACTTGGAGGACACATTGGCTGTGATTGGACTATCCAGCAGGTGGAGGATAGATATCATTGGCCTCAACTCAAGCATGATATTGGTCGATTTATTCAGAGGTGTTATGTCTTTCAAACAGCTAAGGGTCAGACACAGAACACAGGGCTCTACACCCCTTTACTTGTTCCAGAAGCACCGTGGGAAGATCTGTACATGGACTTTGTGCTAGGGTTACCCAGAACACAAAGAGTCGTAGACTCAATCATGGTAGTGGTTGACAGATTTTCCAAGATGGCACATTTTGTGGCGTGCAGGAAGACTCATGATGCCTCAAACATTGCTAATCTTATCTTCAGGGAGATTGTTCATCCGTACGGCGTCCCGAAGACAATCGCTTCAGACAGAGACATCAAGTTTCTCAGCCACTTCTAGAGGACATTATGGGCCAAGTTTAAAACAAGCCTCCAGTTCAGCAGCACTTGTCATCCGCAGACATATGGTCAGACATAGGTTGTCAACTGAACACTCGGCAACATGATATGTTGACTAGCTAAAGACAAGACCAAATAGTGGGACCTCCAGTTTCCCCAAACTGAGTTCGCGTTCAATATCACCGTCAATAGATCCATAGGCCACACCCCATTCCAGGTTGTGTATAATCATGTTCCTACCCACATTCTAGATCTTTTTCTTTTGCCCTCTCAGGCCGGAACCAGCCGAGCTGCCGAGCACCGAGCTACGAAAGCTGTCCGCACACTAATTGACATCAAGGCTTGACTAAAAGAATCCAATACCAAGTATAAGTCCCAGACAAACAAGCACAGGAGAAGGAAGATCTTCAAGGAGGGAGACCTGGTTATGGTTCATATTCGGAAAGACATTTTTCCATCGGTACGTATGGCAAGTTGCAGATGAGGAAAGTTGGTCTCTATAATGTCCTCAGCAAAATCAACGACAATGCTTACAAGGTGGATCTTCCTGATGATTTACATATTTCTAACACCTTCAACGTCGAAGATTTGATCGATTATCACCCTCCAGAGCACTTAGAAAACTCGAGGACAAGTTCATCTTTGGTGGGAAAGCTTGATGTAGGACAAAGACCTACATGTATCCTGAGTAGAGATTCCGAACAGACCTTAGCCCCAGCCGAGCTTCTTACCTCTTATATTCATCTAGTCGCACAGCCTATACCCCTCACTGAGATGCCTACCTGCACACAAGATGTCGAACTGCCACATTTTCCGCACTGCTTACAGGAACGTCAGCACAGCTCGGCTAATCTAGCACATGCCAGCTCAGCACGTCTATCCACGCCAGCACGGCCTCAACAGCTGCACCTCAGCTCGACCGCCTTTCCGCAGAGCTACTGGGACGAGACCACACAGGGATTACCCGACAACTTCTGATAATCCTGTTATTACTTTTCAGATTTTGTTGTACAGATTATAATCATTAGGGTTACTGTTTTGTTGTATTAGCCACCATTCCTTTTAGGGTTTTTCTTCTCATTGTATTCCTCATGGGCTATATAAGCCTAGCGATGTACAATTACGAACACTTGATTGATTATTGAAAACCCTACTTTCGAATTAGAGCTCGTCTCTCTTCATCTTCAGTTGGATTCCTGATTTGCACGAGGATTCTTGTGCTAGTTAGGTGGATTCCTAACTCCTCTACTGGATTACGGTGTTAATCCGATCATCTCTTACAGATTACGGTGATAATCTGTCCGCATCTACCGGATTTCATTCAAAATCCGTCCTCCCACTTCACTTCTCCGTTTGCGTGCTGCGTCAGAATTAGTATATGAGATAATTGATGAACGACCTCAAATTATTGAAGATGACCTAAAATTCTTTGATCGTCATGACATGATTTGTATTTAAGTGAGATAAATTACACAGTCATGACAACATTCAATCCAACATGAACGAATTTGAGATTATTGAACGAGTATGTCGTTTGATTCAAGAATGATGAATGGGAATAGTTCTCTCCAAATGAAGACGATCTCGAAACTGTCTAGGTTTTATTGTGTCTACATGATTTTCTGTATTTTTAAATTAATATTACCAATTAATCAAGATCATAAAAGTGTAACCAAATTTATGTGCGAGTTTTCTAAGTTCTAGATACCATGAAACATTCAAGAAAAAACCAACATAAAAACTTTGTTTACTAAGGCATATCTGGGAGAACCTAGCTCATGCTTATTCATTCAAATCAAGCAACTCAAAAATGTCAATTGATTCATGAAAGAAAAAATCCATCCACTATTTTTGAAATTTTTTTGAAGTGTAAAATCAACCACCCGATATCAAATTTGAGATTTTCTTTTTAACTTTTTCATCGTCGATGATGCTCATGAAAATTAATTTAATGAAGACGGATCTCTAAGCTTTATTATCAAAATAGAGACTATTGTAAGCAATACATAGCTTAATTTTGAAATCGACCATGAGGGATTATCCTTAGAGACCAATCTAGAATCAAGTTTTGTTTGCAGATGTTTAACCTAGGTAGCACACATTGGCTTTCCATTATTGCATCAAAACCCAATTAGTTACTTGGCCTGAATAAGGTTGTGAAAATCATGACAGGACAATTGTGGTGAAACCGTTATTTCAAGTTCAAATTCGAAAAGGGCAGAGTCATGATGTATTTTCAGAGAAAGTACGTAAACAAATTTTATTGGGGAAAAAACCAAGTTTAGCATCCGGGGTGATAATATGTTGATGATTGGGAACCGGATTTGTGCCGGAAGATGTTGATCTTACAAGAAGTATTTTAGAAGAGGTTCATAGTTCAATTTATTCTATGCATCTGAGAGCTACGAAAATGTATCGGGATTTACAGGAAAATTATTGGTGGCGAGGGATGAAACGTGAGATAGCGTATTTTGTGGCTAGATGTCTTACGTGTCAAAAGTTTAAGATCGAGCATCATAGACCTGGGGGTTTAGTTCAAAGTTTGCCTATACCCGAATAGAAGTGAGAATGCATTACCATGGACTTTGTGGTGGGATTACCGAAATCTAAGGGTAATCCTAATTCTATTTGGGTCATTGTGGATCGTTTGACGAAGTATGCACATTTTCTTCCGGTAAAGACCTCTTATAGTATGGACCGTTGCCTCTTATCTAGCTTGGAGTGGAGTCCAAGGCATTTCGAAAAGCTTGAAGGTTTTGTTCAAGAAGAACATTGGTTCTCTTTTTTATTTTTGCATTTTATTTTGAGTTCTTAATGGTACACGATTATGTAATATCTAGTTTAAAGGCTTTCTTTGTATTTGCTTGTGACCTCCATTTATGCACTACATGGGTTGTATTGGGAATTAATATTATTGTTATCATTTAGTTGTTGAAATTCTGGGACCATTACACATACACATCACTTTTTATTTAGTTTGATATAACTTATTGCTTATTACCCATTACATTCGTCTAATCACAAGACTACATACTCATGCATGCATATCAATAACTCTCTTATATCGCACATATCAATATCATACTCATCTTACTCTTTTTCACTCACAACACCTTACATAAACCACAACACATGAATTCTAGTGTGATAACCGAATAATATCAGAGGTTTAATTTGAGTGAATTCCCCTCAAATCAATCCACACATGTCCATCATATACCACATGACCCAAGAAATATACATACTCACACCAAGATGCACACGTGTCATGCCTGAATCAATATAGGCATAACACTATACTCACACCAAATTTATACTCTACATGAATCTGCCTTAATTCTCACAATTAATATTTTAATCTCATTCACATATTTCCTATTTTTATTCCAACTTTTGATAGTATTAATAAGAATCTCAATATCGTCTAAACTCACACTATATTTTTTTTCCAAATTTCCTCCTTTTAGAGTTTTATCATTAATTTCTTACTCAATCTCTTTATTCTTTATTTTCTAAAAAATTACTTTCATGACTTTACTCATTTGATCTATGAGTTTATAAATAATCCAAACTAATAGATCTAAATCTGTATCACATATACTCTAAAAATTCATCAATGCATTACTAAGATGCAGATCTCATTTCTCACTTATGGATTATAACACTGCTCATAATGAGGGCATGCGCCAAGGACAAACTTTATACTCTGACTCTAATCTCAACAACACCCCATTGTCCACAATTCAACTCACTCCACTACTCTATAGAACCTCTAAACATCATCTCTGATATCACAAATTGTCACGCCCCAACCCTGATAATCGTAGAATCGATCAACCAGGATTGACACGTGGCAACCAAACATGACCACAACACACTAAACGCACTCCAACTGAACATCGACAAACAACTCCAAATACTTCCCCGAACATTCCAAACCTCACGCAACCCAAATACAAGCCCCGGGGAGGCCCGAATATCGATGAATCCGAAATAAATCGAGAGGAAGACAAAGAAAATCTTATAGGAATATATAAAAATATCCTACCCCAATTCCAACAGAAAAGATACAACCATATTATTCTATTTAGTCAAAGCAATGTTCATACCAATGAAGTTCTTTATTAAGAGTGTCAATAATGGAACCATTCTACTCTTGTAGAGAACAATTGAAAATTTCATTCATCAAGGCCCATGTTCGGAAAAGAGATACCTGACAATATTGTATGACTTCACACATAAAGAAAATGAAAGAAAAGAAATTTAATGGGACAAAGGTACTGGAATGCAGAATGGTGATCAAATTAGAATATGCATATTTAGTTTCCTACCCTGCCAGCTACTCTCAAATAATCAAAGGGAATCAAAGCAGTTTTACTAGTTTGAAAAAAACTCACGACCTCCAAATGCGATCTTTTTTGTGACCTGATCGCCATGCACTATTTGAAATGAAATCTTTTATTGTGTTGAAAATGAGATTAAAGCCTTATTGTGTTGAGGGAAAATATATTAACCACTGACATATAAATGGTGAAACCCAACAACGGAATCATAAAAACTTAACACCAAAAGCAAGAAGAAAAACTTAAACTCAAACTGTCCTCACAGTTTCCATAAAGCATGCAAATAAGGTTAACTTTTAACACCAAAAAAACCAACCAAAAAATCACCAAACTTTAACACCAGTTACTGAAAATATCCAAACATGTAAATCCAACGGACAAAAATATACGAATTCAAGAACACCTTCCGACTGAACCATCCCCCAATATGTATTGTGAATGTTATGGTCTCTCAAGAAAATTACCAAATATCATACCTTCAAATTCTAAAGAAAATTTGAAGAAAAAGAGATTATACTTAAGGTGTGTTTGGCCTAACTTATTTTAGAGCAGCTTTGTCAAATACACAAAAAATAGGAAGTAGTACAAAAGTAGCGGGGAAATAAAAGAATAGAGGAATGAAGGAAGAAGCTGAAATTAATGGCAAGGGTGAAAGTAAAAGGTGGAGTGAGGTTGTTGATGGCTGAACCAAGAGTTGGATTGCATTAGTCAGTACCTTTGTATCCAAACAACTGGGATGCAAATCTGCATTTCCAAAAAATTGGCAAAAAAGGGGCAAAAAATGTTTTCTATTACAGAAGAGAAGATCCATTAAATTAGAGCATAATTTGGAATTTAAGGATTAAGAGATTTGTACCCAAGATTGCCAGACCAAAAAAAATGCTTTCTATCATGGTAACATAGCCTACCCTTTTCACAAATCTTTCAAGTAATAAAGTACTTACCCAGCCAACATAATTCATAGCCAACACAATTCACAGCAATTTTTGTGCATTCTGTAAATTATTATCTATGTATGCAGAAAAACTACATCAGTCAATTATGTATAGGAAAACAAATTACTTTTTCAATCTACAATTAGTTAGTTTAATAAATAGTTCTATAAGAAACATACATAGGGATCTGATTACCTGACTTTCATGATGAGGATTCACTTGAGCTTTCGAGCGAGGTCCTCAGATCGGATCTTCTGTTCGAGGTTCTTGCAACCCAAAACACGCTTCTACGAATTCTTGATGTGATGAGTCTTTCTGCGCTTTTTTAGACTGCATCAAAACATAGTAGTGAGGAGAAGGAATTCGAAGCGTGTTTCTCGAGTCTCAACAATCAAAACCCAGAAATGAAATACACAATGACAGAAATCATACCCCCCGAGTAGGTCGGTGCGAGACGAAGATAGGTGGTGTGCATAAGGGTTTAGGTGATGTAGGCGGTCGGGGAAGGGAGAGGAAGTCGGAGGACGCCTTCACGTTGGTCCTAAAAGGGGTGGTGTGCATAAGGGTTCAGGCGATATAGGCGGTCGTCATAACTCTCCATCGTCGTTTCCCTCTCTCCGACGTTGCCCTCTCACCGACGTCACCGCCGCGGTGGTGGATGGCGATGGCGAATCATACATAAGCTGAAATAAGTAACAAACTAACCTATAAAGCTCTTCAAAGCTAAGGCAGCTAGAATTGTGGTCATAAATCTCACAAATCGAAAATACACTTGTTGTGGGGTACACCATTTTTTGAAAATACACTTGTGCAAATATTTTCAGAAATAAAAAAATGGCGACCAAATTCTCTTGCAACAAAATTGAAAGACTGGATGCGAAACACAAAATTGCATCATTCACCTTTTTCGCATAGAATGTACCTCAGATGTGTATACCCGCTGGAGACTCTGTGATAGGATGAATTCCGATGAAATCGACCCACCTGTAAGAGAGCTGTGTTTATAGAGAGAGGATTGAGATAAAGAAAATTTAGAGAACCCATTCGTCCCAATTTGTAGTGTGTATACCCTCTAGAACCTAAGTTGAGAGAGAGAGAGAGATACCGTTGGAAACAAACCGGAGAATAAGTAGGTGGTAGCAAAGGTTGCATTAGCAATGTGGTAGCAGGGGAGAGTTGGTGCCTCTGTTTGGCGACAATGAGGAACCCCACAGACGTCGGACTGCGAAGCGAGAGTTAGAGAGAGCTGCAAATCAGAGAGTGCTTGAGGAATTGTGTCTTCAGGGAGAGTGTTGCAACTCGATTCCTCGAATGGTTGAGAGATGATGTCACGCCCTATTCCGGACGACCATAGAGGCAGCCATCCAAAGACGGACATGTGGCAATCAACTACCACCAATTCTAAACACCACACTCAACAAGAACTGAAAAGAAACAGCTGAACTAAAAAGAAACTGAACACCTCTCCTAAACTCACACACACAACATCTGCTACTCATACTAAAAATGATACAGACTCAAATAAATAGAAAACTCTCAAAATACATTAAAATATACCTTAACGACTTACGGAAATACCAACTCATCACACCAACTACTCCTGCACCTCAACTGCTCAACTGCTGGACTGATGGACTCTAACTGAACTGAAACAACGACCACCTGGAAGAGAAAAAGGGAGGGTCAGCTAGGGAAAGCTGTTGAATACTTAAATGAAAAACATAAGGATATCCTTTAAAATATACACCCACACCCACACACACCACTATAACGCACACCTTTTCAAAACTCCTCTTCTTTTTATATAACATCCATTTAAACACACACTTCTTTTAAAACACACTTTTATCTTTTAAAACTCTTTTTAAACACCCAACCCACACAACACTGGAAACAAGTAAAAAGCACCAAGTACTGAGTCACCTCACCAGAAAACACACCACACCAGAACACACATCACACCACACCTGAACACACATACATCACACCACACCTGAACACACATACATCACACCACACCTGAACACACATACATCACACCACACTTGAACACACACAGACACACACATACACACTACACCACACCACACCTGAACACACACACCACACCACACCACACACCACACTACACCTGTGAGCCATAATAGCCAAGGGTCATTAAGTCCTGTGACCACCCGTTTAAGTCAGATCTGATACCATGGATACATTCTTGGATAGGCACAAGAAATGATACAGGGGCCACTACTTCAGCCCCAGTGGTAAGGACTTGCACCGTCTCCAGGTGCAAATATATATATATATATATAATATAATATCACCATATGTATTGCACCACCTGTGCATATTGATCCATGGAACCACGTGTTCCACAGCAAGACTATTTAAGTTCACCAAAATTCACCTT
>NMUG010011424.1:0-10633 GCA_002855965.1 Monotropa hypopitys
TCCATCGGTATTAGTAATGTGTACCGTTCCAATAACCGTAAACTAAACTGGATACCATAAAAAGTTGATGGAAAAATTTATTTAGTTAAATTTTAATAATTTTAAATTTTCAAAAGACTTTTGGAAGACTGGCGACCCTAAAAAAATCTTGTATACAATAATTTATAAAGTCACCTATCTTGAAATTTTTATTTTCAACATGGACTATCCGAACAACCATGATTTGTCACGCCCCATCCCCGATGACTGTAGAGTCAGCCATCCAGGGACGAATGTGTGGCAAGCGACACTCACTAACCCAAACAACATTAACAACTGGAAGCAACCAGTTAAATTGGAAACAGAACTACTGAATTTAGAATATGAAATCACAGATGATATAACAAAACTCCAACTCAAACTCAACAACTGACTCGGCTCACTCTAAAATATAGAATCTCAACCAAACAACTGGGCAAAACAACTAAACAAAAGGGCTACAAACAATAGCCCAAACCCTCACAACAAAACAGAAATATAAATAAACCCTCTTTAAAACAACAGGGCTAAACAATGTCCAAAACTAAAACAAAAACCCATTATGATACAAACGAGATAAAACTATCAAAATACAAGAAAATACCTAAAAAGATAAAACAAAAGCTTTGCAACTGGAAAGCCTAGAATGACTCGGACAGCACCTCCTCAGTACTCACTATGCCTAACCGCGGCTACGACTGAACATGTGGACATGCTAAACGTAGCAGTCCTCCTAACACTCTGGGAAAACTCCTCACAACTGTTGGACCTTAAACTGATCCCAACTCAGCAACACCTGGATGGGAAAATAGGAGGGTCATTTAGGGAAAGCTAGTGAATACTTATAAGAAAAACATAAAGAAAATGGGCTAAAATAGCTATGGATCACAATTTCTCAAAACACTCACATTGCTTTTCAAAACTATTTTCTCTTTCAAAACATTTCTTTTTCAACCTTTTTACCTCTTTTCAAATTCTTTTCAAAACTCTTTATATTTCAAAATCCCATTTTTTTACTCAACACAAAAACCATTTTCATTCCTTTTCTCTTTCCCATTTCAAAATCTCTTTTGATTTTCTCTTTTAAATCTCAAAACTCTTTTATTTCTCATTTCTATAACACTTGTTCCCATTTTTTCTTTCTTATAATAATCATCTGTGGATATAAATATCAAAGGATCAAATAGGATCCATCTCATCTCAACCCAAATCCCATATCAGAACCATAATATCCAAGGGTTATTAAAGCCCGATAATCATCCGTTTTGTGTCAGTACTGAAACCCTAGGGACATCCTCGGATAGGCACACGAAATGATCCAGGGGACACTCATCGCCCGTCCTAGTAGTAGAGAAAATCATCGCATTTAACCATAAGAACCGGCTGTACTAATGTACATCTCGTCCAATTTACCATTGGAATCCGGCTGCACTCTAGGTGCATAAGTAAGGCTATTAAGACCGATCAGAAGATCACATTTTAATTATAAAAACTCTTTTACTTTATTATCTTTCTCAATTCCATTCCAAAATCACTTTCACACATTTCCACACATATCACACCACTCTTACGCTACTTCATACACATGCACATAACACCATATACAAATCACTACATATGCACCATAGTGTAATAATCGAATGATATTTGAGGCTTATTTTAAGATGCTAGCTCTTCTCAAATCAATTCACACATGTCCATCATATATCACGTGACCCAAGGAATATACACACTCATACCAAGATGCATACGTATTAAGCCCCGAATGAATACATGCATAACATTATACTCACACCAAATCTATACTCCACATACATCCGCCTCAATTCTCTCAATTCATTATTTCCACCTTATTTGCATACTTTCTATTTTATTTCAAATTTTTAATAGTATTCAAATAAATCTTCATACTATCTAAACTCATATCATATTTTTTAGCTATACTCATTTTTTCTCATTCTTTCAGAACTTTTATCATTAATTTCTTATTTAATTCTCTTTATCCCTTATTTCCCAGAAATTTTTTATCATGACTTTATTTATATGATCGATGAGTTTTAAGATAACCAAAATTGATAAATTAAATTCACATCACATATTCATAATAATTCTTTTCATTAATGCATTACTAAGATGCAGGCCTCATCTCTCACTTCTCATGCCTCGAAATTTATGAACGCACGTGTTCTGGTATCGCATGAGACTTGATCCCTCTGCTCCGCAATCGCGAACACACGTCCCTGCCTTCTTATCGCTGAAGATTGATCTGATCCTCTTCCTCTGAAACCATCGACTGCATTACTACTTCTGATAGGAGCACTTCCCACCGACAATGCTTGAGCCGCTAACTGAGGACATTCTCATTGCCTATGGCCCGACTGGCCACACTTATAACAAATCACGAATTTCACCGAACAATCTCTCGCATAATGCACAATCTCGCCACATCTGAAACATCACATGTCTGGCTGTTGAGACGCTTGAAATCTTCTATCCAAAAAACTCTATTGTGACTGTTGACTCAATACTCTTCTCTTATGCCCACTGGCCCATCATGCTTCCATTGTGCCACTCTAATCATCTTCTCGAGAAGGTTTACTACTATATTCTCTCTGCTGCGATTGGCCACTGGTATTCGCCTTCATGCATTGCTCTTTTCTGCCATCTGCTTTCTCTAACTCTTTCTCTGCAATCTTGAATTTCGCAATCATCTACTGAAAATTCTGCTCCTAATACATTGCAATCCGAGATTGGATTTGGAAATTCAATCCCATATAAAACTTCTCGCACATTGACTGTTTCGTAGAAACCACCAACGGAGCAAAACGAGACAATGTTGTAATTCTAGCCACGTACTCTTCAAACGACATTGCTCCCTGTTTCAACAACAAAAACTCTTTCCACTTCTTGCTCTGGTAATATAGGCAAAATACTTCTCGTTGAATGCTTCTTCGAAATTCCTCCAGGTCACTCTTGCTTCTGCTTCTGCTAGAATCTCCATTAACACTCTCCTTGACGATTTCCATCAATGGTACGCTTCTTCGGATAACATGACGACTAATCTCAATCTATCTTCATCAGACGCTTCCATGATATCGCAAATTTGATTCATCTTTAGCATCCAATTCTCGGCATCTTCTTCCCCTATGGTCCCAGTGAATGCGAGTGGATCCATTGCCTTGAAACTCTTGAATAACGACGTATTGATATCTAATGTCGGCCTCTGAACTGGAACTGGTAGTACCGGTTGCATTCTATAATATTGCATCTGATTCTCTGCCATACTGATTATGGTCTCTCGCAACTGTCTTACTAGATCAACATGAGCTTTCTCTATAGCTTCGACTCCTTCCTCATGCACTAGCTAATTTTTTGCGCTCCATAATAACTCTGCCCAATACAAAAATATAACAATAAGGGAAAGTGCCAAGGACAAGCTCTAGACTCTAACCTCAAAACTCAACACCATCCTATGTCCACTGTCCAGCCGACTCGACAAGACTATAGAATCTCTCAACCTAAGCTCTGATACCAAAACATGTCAAATACATTTCATCTTTTTTATCTATTTAAACTCATTTTAACTCATTTTCTTATGCATAAAATTGCATTTTCTTACCACTACTTATTAACATATAAACTCATTACTTAATTCTCAGTATACTGCTCTGGATTCAAATTTCTATACTCATGAATGCATAACTTCTTTTTCATTTATTCCATTTTATACATTCATTTTCTCATTATAATTTTTTGGGTTGAATGGCTGGTTTGGTTTGTTTGGTTATTTGTGTTTTGGCTGATTTGATTTGTTTTTGTTTTCCATACACGTTAGATATTATTATACATACACTTGTTGCAACATGCAACAGGCCACGACCTTTCTTGTTTTTTCTTAAAATTTATATTTTAATTACACTTTTATCCCTTGTAAATCCATAATTTATTAATTAGGTCCACATGTTGAATATTTTTAAATTTTCAACTTAATTTGCCTATTTATTTTTCTCGAACCCCGAATTATTATATTTCGCCAATTTGGTTCAATCCCGAGAAATCTCATCGCCACCATTAAAAATTAAAATTTTTAATTTAGCCTAATTAAATCTCAAATTTCTCTTAATTATTTTTATTTAGTTCATAATAATTGCATAATTAGATGCGGGTCTCACGTAATTCCTCACGTTTAACTAATATTCTTGATGAGATACACTCACGCAATACCATACTAATTACAATATCCAATAAACTCACCCAATAACACATTCAACTCACAAATAACCCACTCCATCTTAATACTAGCCTCATCCTAACTGCTCCTCACATTACATTACCAAATCATCATCTCACCCACCAAAAAACTCATGTGATATAGCTCAAAGCTCTGTACAACGTTCTCAAAACAATTCACCATTACCCTCAACATGTCCGACATAAAATACAACCCAACTATGATACACACCATCGAAGACTAACATGGCTTTCCACCAATCACTCTACCTCATCTCCCCAACTATAATCCAGGGCCACATATATGCATATATACTTTTCTCCTTGCCTCAAAGAGAAAATAGAGACAAATAGCTATACTAGACCAATGATTTAAAAATTTTGAATTTTTTCCAGGACTGTAAGATGGGATTTGCGATCTGGGTTTCAATCCTAGATTTTTTCCCAATCGATTCTTTTTGTTCTTGATTTGGGGATTTGCAATCTGGGTTTCCAATTGATTTTTTTCAATCGATTCTTTGATTATAGAGGGATTTGATTATAGAGGAATTTTCAACAATCGATCTTTGATTATAGATGGATTTTCTGTTTATGATTTGGAGATTTGCATATTGATACAGTTCATGGTTTTCATAGATCATCAACAAAATATCACATATCATCAACAATCGACATCAAATTAGATTTCAACGGCTTCAGGATTTAAAAATCACAGACGGATTTGCAATCTAGGTTTCAATCCTAGATTTTTTTTAATTGATTCTTTCTGTTTGTGATTTGGGGATTTGCGATATGTGTTTCCAATTGATTTTCAGAGACTACTACTAGTGTTCTCTGCTTTTTGGTTCATTTATCATCGACCTTCGTCGGTAGATCCTGTCAAATCTAAATTTGTGAGTGGTAACGATTCCACATCCGCTAGCGTCAAAGACTGTGCTCAACTTGAATTTTGATCTCAAGAGAAGGTTTGCTTTAGTTTCGATCAATTCTACCAGGTCAGTTTCAATTTATTGTGTTAACCTTTCTTTATACTAGGTAGTTTCATTCTGTATTTGAGTTTGATTTGTTATTCTTGGTGCATTTGGTCTTTGAAATCTCTCTCTTTCTCTCTCTCTCTCTCTCTCTTTTCTCTCAATTTCTGAGTAATTTACTAGACTTTAATAATACTACTTAATTATGAATTAATAAAATTACTTTGCATATTTTATGCTTAGACATCTATATTTAACACAACCGGTCCCAAGCCCGGATAAAGGAGGACGGTTGTGCGTTAGGTAATTGATATCCAGGACATAAAAATCTCATTAGATCTGTATGACATGAATCCATTTATAAATACGATTAATTCTAGGGCATTCCCTTTATGCGGCGCGTTGCACTTGCCTCGCGGTACTTCGAAAATTTTTCTAGGGGTGTCGCATCAGTACCCGGGTGCTGTGATAAATAAGCAAGGGTTCTCACGTATTTCTAGACGAGCACAAGTACAAAGTTAGCCCATGAAAATAGACTTAAACTAGCTAGCTGGAAAATAGGGTCGTTCACAGCTAAAACTATAGAGTTAGTTGATTGTATGATTAGAAGGAGAATTAATATCATTTGTACAAGTGACTAAGTGGGTTGGAGAGAAAGCTAAGAAAATAGAGAATACTAGGTATAAACTTTATTACACTTGAATTGGTGATGTCGTTTACACACCCAAAAAATATTTATAATCAAATAATTAACACTAGTGAAGTGATAAGTCTAAGTTCGATCCACGGGGAAATAAAAGCTAAGTTACTATATTTTCTTTAATTATTTAATTTAATTTATTTACTTGATTTAATTTAATAATAATTGAAGTTGGAAACTTAACTAATTAATTAAATGACTTTCTTAATTTAATTCTAAGACTAGTAATTAATTTACTAATTTAAAATCTACTTTCCTAATTTAATTTAAGAAATAATGGAAATCAAATTTTTTTTGGAATTGAATTAACTATTAATTAGAAAAAGGAAACTAATTAAAGTACTTGGTGTAACGGTCTCAAAATTTAAAACCATTTTTTTTAAGATGCTAATTAAACGAAATTAAATTGTGGAAGTAAAACATCTGCTACCATCCTACCCATAATATGAATGGTACAAGTGAAACAAATACAATGATGTGAGACTTTATAATATAGTCTGCTTACATTGAACAAATGAAAATGATGAAACGGTACAGCAATGTATATGCAAGGGGTGGAGGGACTTTATAATGATAGTCCATTCCGCTTTTACAATCCAAAACGAACAAACAAACACAATTGGGGACTTTATAAAATAGTCCTTTACAATGTACAATAACATGAACTAATGCCATATGCCAAAATGTGAAAAAGGTAGGACAACCTATCAAATACCTAGAGTCCTAACTCCAAGTCCGTCAAAGAATTCAAGTGAGCTACTCCAATCCAAGCGAGCCAATTCCCTATAAAATAGAGGGTCAGGCAAACCATAGCCTGGTAGAGAAAAACTATATCCAAGTGTTTCTAAATTTGGAGTGCATGTGTGTGACAAGGAAATGAATGTAAATATGTATGCATAGGGATCTCATTACAATTTCCAAGTTAAAAATGTTCTCATTTTATTCTTTGACTCAAGTTCAACACTTGACATTTCCAAAGATTCAACGACACTAACCAAAGGGTGAAGACTCATAATTTGCCAAAAGACTCACTTTGTAAAAACAAAGGAATAAACGACCATTTTTTCAAAAGAGCTGCTTTCTCAAAACACAAGGAAATTGGTTTTCAATCTACCAAGTCTTACGATTTCCAAACGACTCATTTTTATTACTTTCAAAACATTGGTTTCTAGTAGACCAATTTTAAATAATTTCTAAGGAGGTTGGTTTATAACATACCAATTCCTTAATCTATCAAATCAATTGAGTTATTAGGTTTCGGCCAAGTTCCGAGATAGTAGGGGATCAAACTCTAACCGTATATTTCCTGGTATTTCCCAACTCGTCGGGAGGGGCCAGTCAACCCCCCATTGCGCAATGTCATAAACGTAGAACGTTTAGGGATCAAAATCCCGGGGACATAGAATCCCATAAATGTGGCCAACCATAACGTACTCAAGTGTTTTAGGGTCTTTCATCCAACAACTATGTTTTCGTTTACAATTTCAATACGATTAGGGCAACGCCTCCTAATCATCCAACTAGATCCAAAACTTGAGTTTTTTTTTAAAGTCAAGTATTATTAAAAGAACCAAGATTACACCAGCACGTCGAACAATATCAGCAAGTCGAAATAGCTCAAACACTACCACCAAATACTACCACCACCTAACCTATCTACCAGCACTGTATACAACCCATCCGCAGAAAAAAAACAGCTACATCGCAATTACACAAGCCAAACAAAATAAAAAAACTAAAAACTAAAATGAATATACAGCTATCAAGAAACCCTAGTCGCCGCCATCAACACACCCACCAGCAAACCCGCACCGCCGCCCGCCGCTCCTTGCAAACAACCCTAAAAATGCTGCCATCAAAACGACCCGCGTCGCAACATTGCATCGCCGATCATCCTCCCAGCCACCCTACTATTCAGCTAGTCTCCGCAACCCTCAGCCACCATGTCGCCAGCCACCACCTGCCGCCAGTCTCGCCGTCCCTCCTCATCACCCGAACATTCACCCAAACGCCGCCAAGCCAAACCAGAAAATGCCACTACGAAGCCAGCACCAGACACCCACTCCAGCCACGCAACCTCTCAGTCACCGGCTACCACCGCGAAGCCTACACTTCGCTCTCCTCGAACCCCTATCTCCACACCTCGCTGCCACACAAAAACAAACAGCAGCTCCAGATCTGGCTAACATCAACTGCGAACAGCCACTCCACTCCCTCCTCCTCGTCGTCTCTCCGACCGCTACTACCGCACCCTCTCGCCTACAACCACCTCGACCACGATGCCCTCAGCCCTGACAAATCCCATATCTGGCTTCACCGAAAACAAAATCTGCTCCCCCACAATGCGGAATCACTGCCCTAAAAGAAACTCTACCTCCACGCCTTTCTCCGTCACTTTCATTCGCTCACGCCGCCGCAAAACCCATAGGAAACCTACAGCGTAAGCTGAGGTTGAGGAGACAAAAATATTTACAGTCGATGGGGAGTGCATTCTCTCTCTACTTCTAGAGAGAGAAGCTCTCAACCCGTTGTTCTGAAGGAGTCCAAAGCGAATTGGGTGAGCACAAAGCGAATTATTATTTCGCCTTTTACCAAAACTTGAGTTATACCAAAATTTATTCAATTGACGGTTCAAACGTGTCAATACACTTACTAGATCCATCAATTTACCATTCCAATTGAAATTGACCATTTTCCCCAAATTAATCCAAAATCGACATGTTAGGATTTTTCATTAAAAATTTGGGGATTTTTGCAATCGAACAAGAAATCATTGACTCCATGGGGAGTCCAACAAGCCCCACTAGTGACTATTCCAAGTAGAATCAACCAAAAGTACCAATTTAGTCCATAATTGAAAAGTTAGGGTTTTATAAAAATTGGGGTTTTTCCAAATCAAGTGGGGGATCGATTAATTGACTTCGTAGGGAGTTCAATGAGACCCAACATGATGTAGATACTTGACCAATTGAAGGGTATACATACCTTACGACACAAATTCGTGGAGAAAACCCATGCATACGGATTTTTGCAAAATCAATTAAGGGAGAAGTAAGAACACCAAGGATAAAAACAAATGGGATAGGGATCTCTACCTTATGCTCCAAGGAAACCTAGGTGAGGGTCGAGCTCCAATGGACGATCCACCACCATAGCCGCATAGAGGGAGGAGAGGGGAAGAGTGTTTGTGAAGAGGTTTTGTGCCAAAACCCCATGGATTCTTTAAAATCCAAGAGAGAAATGTAGAGAGAGAGGGTGATGGAAGCTAGGGTTGAGAGAATGAGGGAGATGACTCCCAAAATCGTGCTAAGGGAGTCATATATACTCCCCCAAACAAAATACCAATATTGCCCTTCATTTAAAATAGTGCAGACGAATTTTACTCATGGCGACCGGTCGACAGCGTCACGCTCGACCGGTCGAGGCTACTAAAAATACCTCACTAGAAATGCGCGACCGGTCGACAATGTTAAGGTGGACCGGTCGCGGGCAAGAATAGGAATGCACTGTAATTCCATGACCAGTTGACAACGGCACGGGGTACCAGTCGACACTGGGAAATTCTGCAAACTTGTAAATATGAAATCTTCTTCGTCCGAACTCCGAATCGAACGATTTAAGTTACATTGGATTCGTAATTCAATTCTCTATGACATTCGAAGATCAAAAACCATAATCATCAAGAAGATATTTTTGATAAATCAAGCACTTGAGATGTGATTGCCAAACACTCGCGGCAATCACCCGAACATCCATTAGTACCTCAACCTTTCCTATCGAGCATACCAAACTCCTCGTGATTCAACAATCACTTTGGGGAGGATCGAGAATCCATAACTCAAGAATGGAATATATTTTCAATCGATCAAAGGGAATATTAATTCAAGGGAATTAATAGGAAGATTTTTTGGAACAAGAATTGAAAAGGTCTAAAGAACAATTCCCAAGGACATTTAAGATAACGGGAAATTATATTGATAATTTCTAGACCGTTACAATTGGAAATATTAATTCTGGTTAATTAATTGATTTATGAAAATTACTACTACGGGAATAATTGATTTAAGAAATAAACTAATTAGAAACTAATTGAATTTCAGATTTAGAAACAATAGAGAAAATGTGGCCAGGGTTCCGATTTAGTTCATTCAATTAGTATGATTATGACTATAGATAGATTTGTATTCAACTACGGAACGAAAACAATATTCAAGATTCGTACTCCATATAGACTATGTCAATATAACGCGGGGTCGTCTCACTAAGCTTAATCAATGGCACGACCCGTCTAACATCGCATCGCCTATATCAAAGACTATCCTAAAACGATGAATAACATGTGACATGAAATCAACAATTGAGATTCGTAAGCACAATAATAGAAATGGAAAATACAGAAGCATACTGAAATATGAAAGCATTTTAATCAATCAAAATAAGATACTAAAAATTGGAATAATAATTCAACTTTTATCTTTTGATTTTTTTTACTCCTCCTAATAAATATAAACCAATATTCTCTTAAGGATGCATAATATGATTTTTCCCCGTTAAGATTTCAAATAGAACTCTCCCTCAAATAATGCAAACAAAAAATCTAAATGAATGCATGATAATATAAACCAAAATTAGAAATAATTGAAATTTCTAAATTTATTAAAAATTATCAAGTTAGACTCATGTAAGTTACTAATGAGATATTAATCATTTTTTA
>NMUG010011425.1:0-10633 GCA_002855965.1 Monotropa hypopitys
CCACCCACACACCCACACACAAACGACCCCAAAATAAATTTCTGCATCTTCGCTAACCTCTTTGCCACTAACACCGGGAAAGTAAATAATAACATGAAATATGTAGGCAAGCTCGACAAAGTGCTCTTAGTGAGAGTTATCCTCGCCCCTTTTTGACAATACTATTGTTGCCATCCTGCAAGTCGCGTTTGAAATCTCGTAATCATTGAATTTCGAACCGTTGTAGACTTGAATGAAACACCCAACAGAAGGCCCAAGAAGGAAAATACCCAACCTTGCAATCTAAGGTCTATGCAAACAACTCTTCACCAACCATCTCCCGCAGTGGGATAATCTTTGATTTTCTAACATTAACCTTGAGCTCAGACCCAACCTCAAAACACATCAAAATTCTTCTAAGATAACCCAACTAAGTCGCATCAGCACCCAAAAAATAATAGTGTCATCTGCATACAAGGAATGAGAAATCACAACTTCAACCCTGTAAAGCTATCAATCCTGAAGTCATCCAAAAAGTCCCCGTGCACAACCCTCGAAATCATCCTGCTCAAGACTTTCATTGTCACGCCCCGTACCACTAAGACGTCATAATGAGTCTTATATGACACGAGACGTAACTATCAATTACACCCAAACCTCGACATTCACATATGATAACTCACTAATATGAAAACCGTTTTCACAAATAAACAACTCCAACTTATTTTACAAGATTTCCAACACAAGGTTGATTATTTCTCCAACATAACAACAATACTTTTCCACCGAACTACAAATTAACATCAGAAAGATGACTCACAACAGTTTCTTTCCAAAATAATTACAACTATTTATTACAGGTTGGTATTACCCTTCCTTACATTCTTCACACTAACACTACTTCTATGCCACACACCCATATAAACGACAAGGGTACTAACTCACTTTCTTCTTCTTCAGAACGTCTATCAACATGGACTTGTAGTGGACCGACCCGTCTATCGTCAATGTCTTGTGTCTGGATTTACAAGTAAGAAATACAAGAAATCCAAGAGTTCATTAGTTACAGGAAATGTATATCGCATAACAGAATAAAGTCTAGCAAATATGGAATGAAAGTACACTACTGAACTCTAGCCTTTAATTATTTCACCTTCTGACATTTACCATCTTTTCTTTATTATGGGCATCATTTGTCATTTGATGGTTACTCAACGGTATTGTTCTGACACACTGGGCTTACCGTAGTTCAGCCATTTATGGCTCCATCTAGCAAACGCGTCCGCTTGCAATGAACGATAACATTCAATAAACACAGTCTCGATGACCAACAGTCTCAATGACCAGAATCTTTTATTATCGTTTCACAATCTCGATGACTAGCTTTCTTTTATTCCTTAAACTCAACGTCTACAATGATTTCATATATTTCTAATGTCCAAGGGATTCGTAAGTGAAAACCCTAATCATGCTTGTCTAAAACTCACATAAGGAATAACTTGAATAACAAGTATTGCAAAGTTAAATGATATAACATAACTTGTAATTAACAAACTCACCGAAATAGTTTACCTAGTTATTCTTGCTTTTCAGAAGCTCCGGGTGCAGTGGCTTCCTTTCCTGAAATCATTCTAAATCAATTAGAAATGATAATAATTCTTTAAGGTCCAAACATATTTTTCTTACTTTAGAATCCCCTTAATAACCTTATGGTTTGTTTTTAGTGTTTCGATAATTCTTTTCCTTTGATCTTATAATGATCCTTAATCCCTTTAGGCACACTTAGGGTTACTCCTTTTAAAAGTAGGTTTTCTTTCCCCCTGACCAGTAGGGACCAGTAGGGGACCGGTACCGGTCCGGCTATGAAGCATGGGTACCAGTAAGGGATACGGGTATGGTACGGGTACGAGAAATGCCAGCAACCTAAAAAAGTAGGTACTTCATTCTAAATCAATTAAAAATGATAATAATTCTTTAAGGTCAAAACATATTTTTCTTACTTTAGAATTCTCTTAATAACCTTATGGTTTGTTTTTAGTGTTTCCATAATTCTTTTCCTTTGATCTTATAATGATCCTTAATCCCTTTAGGCACACTTAGAGTTACTCCTTTTAAAAGTATATTTTCTTTCCCCCTGACCGGTAGGGGCCGGTAGGGGACCGGTACCGGACGACCGGTATATCACCCGGTATACCGGTTATTTTGGCCTCAGGAAAATTTTTCCTGCCAAAAAATTACAACAAACCGGTATGGGACGGGTGTGCCGGCCAGTATACCGTATACCGGCCTGCATCCGGTTCAAACAGTTCTTGTTGTTCTCGAGTTTTTTTGCCCAAAAAACTTACGGTAAAACTCTAAAAATTAGTCTAAACCTCAAATATTTCTGGAAAACAACTGTGATATCAAACCTTATTCTTATAACCTCAAATAAACACTTAAATCCATTCAAAAATATGATTTGATTGTTTAAAAACGTAAACTTCACAAGTTTTGTAAAAACAACTCTTTGAGAGAAACAACCATAAAAGTCCTAGTTTCTATTACTAACAAGGGATTATAATTCAAAAGACACTTACCAAATTTGCTAGGAACAATAGTTGATGTTCTTGGTTTAAAAATCTTTCAAGAAGTCTTCTCCTTCCTCTCCAAGTCGCTCTTTTCTATCTTCTATTTTCTCCCGTAAGAATTTTACCAAGAGGAGACAAACCTCACCTCCTAACACTAGGTGAGTCACAACTCCATCTAAGAATATTATCTCCTACATACATCCCACCATAACTCCCAATACTACCTAAATTACTATTTCATGCCACATTCCTACCATAATAAGTTGTACCATCTCCTAATTAATCAAATTATGCATTTCTACCACAATGCATTGAACCCTCTCACTCCAATTATATTTACTAACTTTTCTCCAAATTCTAAAACATCCAAATAATTGTTTCATTTTCCTTAATTTATTCTTATGATATTTTATGAATTCCTCAAAGCTTTATTTTAAGCAATCTCAATAAAATTTTGAACGAGTATTACATTCATAATCAATATGAATAGAAGAGGGGATAAAGGATCCCTTTGCCTAAGCTCGCTTGTTGATTGGAAGACCCCCATCGAAGAACCATTCACCAAGACAGATAATTTGACTGCAGAGATACGAAATACGACCCACCTTAGTCACTGTCCCCAAAACACATCATTTCCAAAACATAAACAAAACCTCTCGATTAACATGATCACAAGACTTTTCAATATCTATTTTTCATACTAGACCCGGCTCTCCGCTCCGCAATCTTGAATTCGCACATTCATTAGCCACCAACACCGCATCCAAGATATGTCTACCAACAACAAAGCAGTCTCCAATTTAATTTTGCCCAACAGTATCTTCACCCTAATTGCCAAAACCTTAGCAAGAAGCTTGTACTATGCAACCCCCAGAAGGTTAATAGGCCAAAAATCGCGATTGTCTTCTGCACCACCTTTCTTGGGAATCTAAACAATGAATTATTGTCACACCCCATCCCGAAAGATTACCTTAATGGTTCAATAGACACGTGGTATAACAATAATCAACTTCTAATTATCAATCAATTTAGTGAATTAATTACATCTGAATTAAAACATCTTCTCTTTTCCAAACATATAGTTTTAACACCAAAAACATCCTTTTTTAACTTTAAATGAATACAAGTCTTCCAAGTCATAGCAGCGGAAATAAAACTTAATTCACATTATTGTTCAACTTTTATAAGATTAATAATTAACAAAATTTCATTTACACTTGACAATCCGGACATAAACTCTAACCACCAAAATATAGCCCCAAACCATCTCGTTGCTAGTAGTGGACCTCCTAAACATCCTGTATATCTGAAATCCAAATGGATTTCAGGAGAGTTAATCACACATAATATGGTTCAACTAAAACAGAAAATAACAAACAACATGCTATAAATGAATAATAATCTACAACATCACAACAACACCAACATATAATCACAATGGATTAAATGATATAAAAACTCCATAATTAAATGATTAAGTCACCAACAACATGCTTGGAAATCAAAGCCACCAAATCTTTAGATTTTTCACCATAAACACCATAAACATGGCTTAAAAGCAGCATATTTCTGCTTATGACCATTCATGGAATTATACCGAATATCATCGCTTATAATAACTATTTATGGCATTATGCCGAATATCACCGCTTATATGACTAATTAGCTGCATGTCACCGCTTATCAACATTCACCAAACAAAGAATGGAATCATCTTTGCAACAACTATAATAATAACAACAACAATAACAACTACACACCACCAAAGAGAAAATAGAACACCTTTGCAACTACTAGATAAGAACTACAATACTCTACTTGAATCATATTGTAAAAGGAACACTTACCGGGGTTTATAACCAAGTCACAATTACTCCTTTGACACCTTGGAAGTGCATCTTTTGTCACCCAAAATATCACACTTATTAATATTCAACAATCAAAATAGTAAAGAATATGATAAACACCCTTATCCATACCTTAATCCTTGGTTATTTTTTAAGACATTTCATCGAACACCTTACATGTATATGATATTGAGTATTCAATTCTTTACCATTCTATGGAAACCCTCAAAAATCATATTTGTGCTATGCTTAACAAGCTACCTACAATCCCTTGTCAAATTCCTTAATAAGAGATTGAAATCCGTATTTAAATATCTCTTAGTAATAATTTCCTTCAAAATCATCTATAAGGATGATACACCATACCCAACACCTCTATTTCATGAATACGTAACCCTAAAACCTTAATTATACTCTATCCAAGTCAAAATACAAAGTTCATCTCAGAAATGTTGAGGAACAATTTAATTAAGGGTTGGTTCTTACCTTATTTCAGCTGAAAATCATCCAACTCCAAGCTTTTTTCTTCAATTGATTTAGTCAGTAAATTTCTTCTTGCTTCTCTCTCTCTGTCTCTCTCCAATCACTGATATGATGAGAAGATGATACATACCCTTATTTATTGTATAAGCATGTATACATGTTAAAATTTTAAGTCTCAACCGACTGCACCGACTGGTTTATTTTAATGTTTTCCCCAACAACTCCTATTTCTGGAAATTTGCCATGTAGCTTCCTCCATTTCCCCCAACTAACCCTCCTATTTCTGAAAATGAGGCCTCATATTTCCAGAATTTAGCAATACTTCATTCCCAATTTCTAGAACTATAGCCTCCTATTTCCGAAAATTGGCAATGCAGCTTCTCCAATTTCCTTCACCGATCCTCCAATTTCCGAAACTATTGCCTCCTGTTTCTGGAAATTGGCATGCAGTTTCTCCAATTTCCTTCATCGTTCCTCCAATTTCTGGAACTATTGCCTCCTCTTTCCGGAAATTGGCAATGCTACTTCCTCAATTTCCTCTCCATTTCCGGAAATCAACCACTTCCAACCAATTTTCAGGAGCTCCTAATTTCTTTTCCGGAAATCAACCTACCTCTTAATTCTCAAACTTCTCCCAAAAATCATTATTTACAATAACTCATCCTCGAGCCATTTTCCAGACAGCAATACTTCATCATCTAAATATTTTCAGAAATACTTATTCCTCTTTCAGAACTTCACCATTTCAATCCAATTCCCAGAAATCCTTAATTCAATTTTTATTTAAAATCTTAAACCTCAAAATTTTATTTTTCTAACTCTCCAAACCTTTCTAACTTCATTCAAATTCATCTTCATTATTCATATCATTCTTCTATACAAATTAACACCTAATTCTTCTTAACCTCAAGTAATTCACACATCTAATCACCCATTTATTTTTATTAATCATGAAGGGTATTACAGTTACATTCAAACTTTTCTCAAACACACTATGAACAGCAAAATGATAAAACATACCTATCACCTCCATCCGAACATGCTCCCAACACTTATAAAAGTAGGCAAGAATCATCACATCCAGTTCCGAATCCTTATTCCCCGTTCATAGATTTGAGAGCTGCCACCACCTCCTCCTAGGAAAAAACCCTCTCTAATCAAGCTCACTTCCTCAACAGAGAGAATCAAACTCTAATCCATCCACCCTAGACCTCCAACCACCCTCCTCCTTAAATAAGCAAGCATATAATTCAGATACTTCCCAACAAATATCCTCTTCCCGATCCACAATCAAATCCCGCAGCCGGACCCTAGCCATAAAATTGGATCTCCGATGAGCATTCACTATTTTATGGAAAAATTTCGTGTTCCTATCCCCGTCAAATAAGTCTTTCAATCTGGTTACATGCCCAAACTCCTCTTACTGCACTGTAATTTCATAAATTCATCGTAACTTCTTTTTTAATTTTCTCTGTTCTAAAAGCTGGCCACCTAGGCTAACTAGTCAGTGCCTAGTGTCACGGACTGCTAACTACGTGACACGAGAAGCTCTTGAAGTTGAGTTTGAGAGGCTTAGAGATGGTTCTAGGACACCGTGGAAGGTTTCAGAAGGGTCTGGAGAGTTCTAGTCAAGCATGGAATATTCCGGAATATTCAAGAAGAAGCTGGAAGCAACTCGAGAATTCCAGAAGAGTTCGGAATATTGGAGAAGGAGCTGGATGCACCCGGAGAGTTCCGAAAGGGTCCAAAAGAATATGGATTATTTTAGAGTAGTGTAGGACTTCTGTCTTTGTACTAGAATTGTGTACAATATTCTAGAACTTAGTAAAATCTGATAGAACTCTAGAGTGTTCCTAGGAGTTCCTTGGAAGCCTATAAATAGGTGGAGGAACTCATTTGTGCATCAATCCAGAGATCCAGAAATCCATCTTGGGAGAGCATCCAAGAGTTGGTAGCAAAGAGAGATCTAGATAGTGATCTTGTGAGAACAAGGGTGAGGGTGAGCACTTGTGAGTCTTGTATAGCTCTTACATGATATTCATTGAGTAAAAAGCTTCTTTACCCATATACTTGTGAGTGTGTGTGTGTGTCTCACTTGTGTGCTTGGGGTGAGTTAGCTTGGAGGGAAGGCTGACTTGGATAATTGTGGGGATATTCGCCCAAGTGTCGCACGGAGCGCAAACAAGAAGTATTGGGCCGTGACACTAGGGTTCAACGCCTAGATTCTAGGCATCTCTTCCGCCCGACTAGCGCCTAGAGATTTTTAGAATCAACCCTACAAAATTTCGGTCCATTGTATTTTGTGGCAAACTCGCTTTGTAAGTTAGTAATTGTCCTTGACTTCTTCCGTTACCATCATACTAAAGCATGGGTTGTGTGTTATTTTTAGATTGGCAACAACCATGTATATCTTACTGCAAAATTTGTTGGTATTAATTATCTTGTCTTTGAAAAGAATATTTTGAAAACTTTAACTAGTAGAAGATATAATTATTGACACATGATGGATTTTTTGGGTCCTTTGGAACCACAAGAAGGAAGCGGGCCTGGGCAAGGGAAGTGAAAACCATGCTGAAATGCCAAGATATTAGTTAGTTTTGAAAGTTTCTCAGTTCTTTTTTTAGTTTCTCTTGTTTTTGTTTATTTTCGAATCTTAAATGGAACGATTTGGAAGTGATTGTCGTATTTTGCAGCAAGAAGATGTTCGGAACTACATAGACAACTCAATCAAACATGGCATTCACCTTTCAGCATTCCGGAAGGAACGCATTGGAGGTGATTCTTATGGAATTTCATATTGGTAAGATCATTGTACTTCCAATGCATTTCCCCCCGTACAGTTGCAGGTCCATTAGAGATCTTGTTGGTGAAAATTAAATTCTCAGTTTGAAATGGTCATGCTCGGTGTTGTTATGTAGCACAAGTTTTACCTACTGCAATGTTTGGTGATTTGTAGGTATGAAGATGATGCCATAATTGGTCATCGATTATACCGAGAGATTAGAAAAGTGGAGGTGAGGAAAGTGAAAGGAAAAAAAGTACAGCCGATTCCAAGTGCATCTTACCAGTGGGAAACAGTTGCGACTAATTTAGATGAATTTCAAGATGTGTCTGTAAGTTCGTTTAATGATTCAGAATGCGATGTCTTTTGTTTCCTTTTATTTTATTTTCATTTCTTATCCTAGGTTTATTGCCATTGTCATGGGTTTTTGGTTATGGCAAAGAAGGTAAGTGGAAGAATTTGGAATTGATTGGTAAAGGAACCAAGTACATTCTTTATATGAACCAATTTGAATTCCAAAATTCAAAAGAGAACGAGGATTGTCTTACTGTTTGGGTATTATGTGTTTTTTTTCTATTTGAGGTTCTCCTGTAACGTGCAGAATAAAGGTGTATATCCCCTCCTGTAGTCTTGGAGCAGTAGGCACACCCATCATGCATTGATTGCTGAGGGTGAAAATCCGGTTGGCTGGTTTCTTTACTGATTGAAGATATTACCTGGTCAACTGAATGGAAGCAGGTGACTCTAAGAGTTGGGTTGGCTTAGAGACCTCGTTGTTAGCCAACCTTCCCATTAATGAAGACTAAACTGGTTGTGCTTTCTTTTCTCAAAGCTCTCCTTGTAGTTAGCCAACCTTCCCATTAATGAAGACTAAACTGGTTGTGCTTTCTTTTCTCAAAGCTCTCCTTGTGGTTAGCCAACCTTCCCATTAATGAAGACTAAACTGGTTGTGCTCTCTTTTGTCAAAGTTCTCCCTGTAGTGTTGCAAATAATGCAAATGTTTGAAGTGAGTGGAGTATTCTTATTTCCTGGCTCGCTTTGGTCATACATGGTTATCTTTTAAAACTGTTTTGGAGTTGGGTGACGAATAATTCCCGTGATGATTGGTTTATTGATATTTTATTAAGAAATTTTAGAACTTGGCTGATTCTTGTAAAAGCAAATGGGAGAAGGAAATCATTACTGTTCATCGACCCTCGTGTTTAAAGATGGATTAGAACTTGAAGGGGAGAAAAAAGAGCAGATATTGACTATTACGGAAAATTAAGTTGGAAAAATGAAAAACAAATTCACACCCTTTCCTCGTTTAAAGAACTCAGACCAGACCATGGAGCAATCTTTTAATCTCAAATCCAGTCATCATGCAGCTATTGAATTACTGAACAATTAAGCATATTTCTAGTGGTAGAGGGAAGCTGTGGAGAGAGTGTTAAGTTTTCCATAGTAATAGACGTTTGAAGTACTGAGTTCGGAATTAGTTGTGGAGACAGTTTTTTTTTTTTTTGGGGGGGGGGAGTGTAGAAGTACAATATTCAAGAAAACGAAGATGGTCAAAGTTGTACTGAGAAAACACAGTAGTAAAACAATATGGGAGAACATCAAAGGGGTCAAACAGCACTGCCAAAGACAGAAAAAGGATGCCATTTGACTTGGAGAATATCTGTTTGTTGTACATTTGTCAATTAATTGACAAGTATGTACTTATTGATCTTCAGTGACCTAATGGGGACACTGGACGGTGGACATTATTCAGTTTATGCTGTTTTTTTTCTGAATCAGATAAGATTGTTAACAGATTGGGTTGCGTTTATATGGTTAAGGTATCAGATATGGCTTATCTGCTGTGAAATTGGATACGAACTGTGAACTAGTCAATGTTTAGGGTTAGATGCAACTGTTGAAATTTGGCTTCAAACTTCTCCCTCCCAGTTATCTATTGGCCAGTCATGGTTACGGGTTATGACCACTTTTTTGTTGGAAATTATGTAAAGGGAAAACGAAGAATGTGCATGTCTTTACCAAAGTAATAATATGTTAAAAACCTTGTTGCTGGTTATCTTCATTGGGCCTTGAAGCAGTCTATCGGATGGAGACAGTGCATGACCAGAACTGAGATGAATGGTCAGCGAAACTCCCAAAAAAAAAGAGTGGTGTTTCCTACAAATCATGCTTCCGAAACAACATTGAAAGAAACAGTCACTGATTCAGTTGTAAGGCCAGTGGTATTTTGAGGAACATAATACTGGGCTATTAAGTTACACAGAGTGTAACTGAGATAAATATGCATTGGTGGATTTCTGTTTAAGCGGAATACCACAGAAGACAGAACTAGAATGTGAAATGGTAGGAGTAGCACCAACTAAGGCTAAGATGAGTGAATAGAGTAAGATGGGGTTTTCATATACAAAAACACCAATAATACAACAGTTAGAAAAACCAATAATCCTGAATTCTCTCTCTTGCTAGTCTCTGATATTTAACACTTAAATGAAATTTTGATCTTGTTCTAAACACTTGTGTGATGCAATCGTTCTTTATCTGCTTCCTGTGCTCTCAATTAAGTTGTCCATCTTCTGTTCAACAGGAGAAGCTTTTCTTGAGTAAAAATAGAACAGAGGTTTCACTTGGGAAGAAATTAAAGAATGACTTGCTACCTGAGATCGAGAAGGTCCATAAGGTAGTCAGAATGTTTTTTGGCTTAATACTCTAAAGTGTAAATTGGTTCATGTTTTAGATGTTTCTCGACTTTCACTTCTCGATAATTACATTCCCAAGGAGATTATCATTTAATATATATATATATAGTTCATTTCCAGTGAGGGATCCCCATCTAAATAAGTTGTGGACTTCTAATCCTGGCCATTAGATTCATCCAAGAATTTATATTGTAGTACACTTTAATGTGTTAAAAACAAAGATGAGTGGTCAGGATTAGAAGTCCATAAACTCATTTAGATGGGGATCCCTCATAGGAA